>JAZAYU010001099.1:0-88556 GCA_038501625.1 Corbicula japonica | reverse complement strand
CCTCTTAACAAAAGTTTTCAAGAGTCTAAGGGTCATCTCCCGGGTCAAATGGAACCCCTGATGCAAAACTAGAAGTTGTAAGAGAATTTCAATCTTTTTGTCAATTTTAAAATTGAATGTATTATATTTTTTAGGTTTTTGGAGTGTTAACCGTGCACTGTGTAGTGAGTACTGTACAGCCAACAGGACTGACAGATTGAGTTTGATGAGAATATGGGAGACCTAGACCTCAGTATTGATGCTTTTAAGCACCTTCCTTACTTTAAGCCACTATACACTACCATTCTAAGACAGCAGATGCAGTATTTGGTATGTTTTAATGTGCAATAATCCTAGGATCATACCTTTATATGTGCCATAATAAGTTATTTACAATTTGACTATTTCCTCTATATATTATGCCTTTATGGCGTTTGCAAACAGTGTAGATCCAGATCAGCCAGCACATCCATGCCATCTTATCAGGATCTACATTGTTCCCTTTTTTAAATTTTTTAGGTTATTTTTGACAAGAAAGCTTACAGTGAAGTTCCTGATTGGATGGCACAGATGAAGATGGAGTTAAGGGTTAACTCTGTACAGCTTACCCCATAGATACGACTGTTATAGCATATGCAAAAAGTGACATCTGATAAGGATCTTTGCTTTTAAATCCATTTGGTTATTTCTGACCAAGAAGTGAACAGTATGACAGCATTGATGTGCTTGCTGATCTTGTACACATGCTGTCAATGGGATGAAAGACTTGCGTGTATTCATGGTGTAAAGGTTAACCCTTTCCTCCTTATATATATGCATTTTTACGCATGTGCGACCAGTGTAGATCCAAATCAGCCAGCACATCCGATCTGCACTGGTCACATTTTGGTCAGAGAAAACCTAACAAATCAAAAAGCAAATAGTTTAGATCCTGATCAGAGGGACTGTTCGCCCATGCAATAAAGGTGTATATATACAGGAAAGGGTTAATATGCACATTTTTGCAGCAATCCAGCTTAAGTTTTAAGTTATCTTAGCTTTCAGGGATTTCAATTGCAGAATTCTTCATTTTGGTGCAGCAAAATGGAATGTGCTCAAATTTAAACCCAGCTACTTTTTTCTTTGTGATCACATTGATAAAACTGTAGGTCATGTAAATGGTAAACTGTCTTAGTAAATAGATAAACCGCATGTCCAGTACATGTATCTTAACCCTTTTCTCCAAAGACAGACCTTTTTTGCATGGGCGAACAGTGTAGATCCAGTTCAGCCAACACATCCGCGTCATCTGATCAGGATTTGCAATGTTTGCTATATGATTTGTTAGGTTATTTCTGACCAAAATGCGACCAGTGCAGATCCTGATCAGATGGCATGGATGTGCTGGCTGATCTGGATCTACACTGGTCGCACTTGCGTAAACAGTTTGTCAACCAGTTCCGGTGAACCTTTTTATCCATTGTGAAAAAATATATTAATAGCAATAATCTGAATTTTGTTTTTTGTTTTATAGTATGCATGATGTGTTGCCAAAAGTATGTTGCAATTATTTTAGTATCCGCATGTTTTTATTTTCACAAATGTAGCAATTATTGACAGACATATTTAAACCAATTCCGGTTAATTCAATCAGTTCTGAATAAAAATTCGGGGGACATCTCTCTAAGTGCACTTTACCATCTTTGTTTAGGATACCTATGAAATATGGTGCTAATGACCTTTTGACATGAACAATATGCTAACCAGCCACATCCTCAAGCTTTAAAGGTCTCATTTCATCAGTTATATTTCTCATTTTACCATTTGAAAAGAATTCCAACTCTGGAATCACCAATACCTGCTGATCAAAAAATACTGATCCGGAATTGGTTGAAACACTTGCCTCCCAGAAACCATCACAAAAGGATAATGCAATTATTTATTCGCACAATTTTGCTTGCCATTGCAAGACCATGATACACAATATTGCAAATTACCACTTTTTCATTTTAGGGCAATTTAAGTTTAGTTTATTTTGTGATGGAAGTCACACTTAACTGCTACAGGTCTTCAAATTTTGCACACAAGCGCCTGCGATAGTCTTTGTCTATGTGGCGCATGACCAAAAATAACAAAATTTTAAAGGTTACAGTTGGTCAACGTTTAGTTCAGATGATTTTCATTGGGACTTAATTAACATAATCACTCATTTCACTGAAATATTTCTTTCATGAGATATAAAAAAGTAAACCAGAACTGGTTCATAACCGGAACTGGTTGACAAAAAAGCAAACAGTGTATATCAAGTTAAGTCTGCACAGATATGCTTGCTGATCTAGATCAACACTGGTAGTGCATGAGATAAAAGCCTTATCCATATAGTAAAGGATTAAGTACATGTAAGTAATTAAATGTAAAGCAAATGGTTGGTTTACTAAGAATTCAGAAGATTTGGAGGGATTCTTTTTGAAACAGCCAATAAAAACACCATAAATAAATACTCTAAGACTTACAATTATGCATTTAATGACTGTAACATATTCTGGTTTCAGACAGAGCAGTTATCAAAGCATGCTGGAGAAGAGTGCTTGGTGCTGACAGCCAATCTCTCAGCAGGAACCATCTCCAGTCTTACCTCCATGTATGGCGCAGGCTTCCTCAATGGAAGACCCGACATCAAAACACAGTTCACAAAACACTGTGCCAAAAGTAGGCTTTTGTTTCCAGTCATGGTATCAGTTTTAAGGCCATAGGACCACCAGTTTCAATTTGGCTGCCATCTTCTTGCCTTCTGATCTAGATCTGCTCTGTTCACTTCTTGGGCAGAATGAAACTAAAAGCAAATAGTGTAGATCCTGATCGAATGTTACAGATGTGCCAGTTGATAGGATCTACAACGTTCATTAAGGGCATATAGGTCCTATTTATTGTAATGATCAGTGCAGGGCTTTTTCAGGGGTGTTTGGGAAAAAGGCCCCTGCTCATATTGGGAATTTTTTTTACATGATATACACTGGTTTTACACATAGATTCAAGGAATGTAGGTTTCATAGATCATTGATCAAAAGTAAACAAATTAATTTTGTAATTTGAAAAGCCTTGTTTATATGGATTCTCTTTTTTGTTTCTATTTTATAGGCAAAAAAAGTTATTTCTGTTGCAATGGGAATTTTTTCTTGAAATTGGGAAAAATGGTCTCTATTTGGCATTGGGAATGGGGCCCATTATCGGTTCCCTTGAGACAAGCTGAAAAAGCCCCGGATTGGATCAATGTATGCTAAAAGTAAACTTTGTTTATGTCTGTAACACTATGACAAGGAAATTTTGGGATTGTTTTATAACGATAATAGATTCCCCTACGGATAGATTCCTATTCACCCCTTGATGAATTGGACATTTTGTGGTCAGATAATTTTGATCCAGGACCTATATTTTTTTTAATCGTAAAAATGGGGTACATATTTGCTTCAAGCTTTGTCATAACATGTATTTGATATTGTATTTGCTTTGGCTATTCACTGCTTTGGCAATATTAGTTCACATGGAAATTGTCCACTGGTTTACTAGTATTGACATTTGCCCCCTATTTTTGTTACATTTATTTTGGAGATACCTTCAGCCCAGTTCTATATCTTCTGTGCAATAGCTTGAACTAAGTAAAACCTGCCTTAATGTTAAAGATTTTTAGTAAATATTCATAAAGCTATTTTAATTCCGGTCAAATTAATTAAATACTTGTAATAATTTACAGTTTACCTTCATAACATTTATCTTGATGTATGTGAACAAGTAAAACATAAGTTATTGTCATATGCAGTAATGCTATTTCCCTAATAATATATGTGAAAACAACATACTTTAACTTTAAGTTTAACTTTGGCTATAAATTTATTTTTTGCATATTTTGTGGTTAAATATTATTTAAAAACAACCAGCATCAGACACCACAACATTTCTGATGTCCATTGCTTTCAATAAGTGATTTCAACTTTTTTTCAGATAAAATGAAGTTCGAAAACACTGGCAAATGGAAAATTTCATCTGAACAAACAGAAAAGCTTGCAATGAACTCTTATCTTGGTAATGCAAGAGCGGCAAAGAGACAAAAACTAAACAATCCTGTCATTCACAAGACACCATGCTTTCATCCAAGTGACTCCAGCTCACCAATTCTTATAGAGGAAAATAAAGGTAATTCTGGGGATACTGCAAGTCCATTGCTTGCAGAAAGTCAAGAAGAATCAGATTCTTACGTGGATCGTATGAAAATAAAGAGTGGTGTGACCTCACAGCTAGACAAACCACCAGAAGCACAGATATCTGATGATTGGCATACTGGTTCTGGAACCCAGAGAGTGGATGGGGAAGCAATAAGTGACAAGACAACACCTTTAAAGTTAACACAACATGAAAACAGTACCAATGGATCGGGTATGAATCCTCATTATATTAATTTTATATGTCAATTATTTCTGCTTAACAAAAAACTTTTTAAGTTTTGCTCAATAGATTTTCAAATGCTTTAAAAATCACTGCATTCTTAGGTTTCTTAACTTCCACATGTTTTCAAGGAGAACTTATTTTTTTAAGGGCTTTCACTAAATAAATGTAATAATTTGGACTTAAGGAAGTTGAAACCTAAACTGCAAATTTATTCCTGGACATTTCATCTCGAGGCATATTAAGGCCAAAAAAATGGATGTTTTTAAAGAAAAGATGACTGATACCTGTACACAGGTGAAAAAACTTTATACTAAAATGACATCTGATTGATAACAAATGATAAATATTTGCACCCATTTGACCATAAATTCCACAGGATATGGCTGTCATCCATCTGTGAACAGTGTAGATCCAGAACAAATGTGACATCAGACCAGGAGCTACACTGTTTGGTTTTTTATTTATTAAGTTATTTCTGACCAGTGCAGATTGAGATCTGACAGCACAGATGTTCTTACTGACCTGGATCAATCCTGGTTGCACACACATAAATCATGTATATACAGGGCTTTTCATAAAAAAATAGGGAAGAGGCCCTGGCCTTTCAAATTGGGAAATTTATGCGTGATAACTGTTTATTTTGGGAAAACAAAATTCATTGACAGATGGGTACTAGATTATAAATTTGAATAATAGTAAGTATTTTCAACTTAAATTTAAGTTTTCAAAGCACATTATTTTAAGACATCAATTTTCAAACTCCTTTCAGAGGATTTTATTCAATTTTTGGACATCTTAACTAGCATTTTGGGAAGTGTTTTTGCCACAGTTGGGAAAAATGCTATAATTTTGAATTAGGAAGTGGCCTTATACAGGCCTCTGTTATATAAGGATGAAAAGCCCTGATATGTGGAGAAAAGGGATTTGCTTGTGAAACTATACATTTGAAGATGATTGTCTTTCTTCCAGATCAGTCCAGTCAATCCCAGGAAGTTAATACAGACACAGGCTCTCTGCTGTTAGACTGTAGCAATACTGAATTATTTAGTGAAGATAATGCAATCATAACATTACCTCTTAATGATGGAACTGATGATAAAGTAGTAATCAAGAAAGAGTACCTTGATAATTCAGGATTATCTCCCTTAGCTGGTTCCCAGCACCTGCCCAAAATGATAGATGGCAAGGACACATGGATTGTGGCTGGTAGCGACCATATGATGAGATTTACAGATTCAGCACACAAAGACCACATTACTAAGGACAAGGAATCCAAAACTGATGCATGTAGCTTAAATCAAAGCATGAACTCATTTGTTCCAAAACAAGAAACCATTAATACACCAGCCAGAGAACCAAATGTTTTTTGTGACAGTTCCGGAGCTGTCTACCCTGTTACTAAGCAGTTCTCTCCCTTGAATACACACAGATTTAATTGTTGTTATTGTGATAAAACCTTCACAACATTTGCTTCTCAAAAACGCCATGAAAGAAAACACACAGGTGAATTTCCTTTTGCATGTGACATCTGTGACATGAAGTTTTACAGGAAAGATGATTTAAATGTGCATCTAGGGAAGCACCAGGGTCTCAAACCCTACCAGTGTAACTTCTGTTTTGCTGGGTTTTCTAAGAAAAAGATTCTGGAAGAGCATATTACAGTGGCCCATCAACAACCACTCTCCTAGCATTACTGTTGGACGTGTTCTCAGCTCCATGACAACATGCCAGGGGTTTCATATCACCAGGCAGATAACCCTTTAATTCCCGACATTTTCAAAGGCTTCTTTCAACCCCTACAATTTCAGCTTAATGGGTCATCAATTTTTCCTTTAATAATAGGTGTTTTGGGCTATTAATTGGCAGAACCCCTAAAAATGATGAAAATGACCATTCAGGTTCAGCAGCTAGTGGAACCCCTGGTGTGCTGTGTGTTAATTAAATCCCATGTACATGTACTATGGTATTGTTTAACTTGGGGGGGGGGGTCAGATTTTGTGCATAAACCAGGGATTTGATTATGCAAAATAACCCTAGTGCAAAAATATGCAAAAATCGAACCCCTTGAAATGTTTGTTACCAAAGTAATACTTAAAGCTTTTTTATCATGTTTTACAGTAAAAAATACAAGATAATAAAGGGTGTGATGGTACATGTAATATACAGTAGCCTAGTAGGAAAAAAATCTGACAATTGAAATTTGTCTTCAAGCTTCAAAATTGTTGTTTTGATTCAGATCTGTCTAGTGTTTTGGTTTTTTTTTCAAACATTATTTAGTGAAAATATAGTTATTGACAAGTTTAAAATGATCTTTGCATATATCCTATTAAGCCCATTTATTGGAAAATAGGCTAAAAACTGAAATGTTTAGACCTTTATTATGAAAATCAACACCCTTGGACCCTGTGAATTCTTCAGATATTCATATTAGAACTGGACTTTATAGGATATTATTGCTGATTTAAATTCTTAAGGTGTTCACACCAGGGCCCAAGGATGTGTATATCTGTAAAACATATTTCTGTAAAAAATATTAAATTAGCCCATTTCTAATAATTTAATGCTAAAACTGAATGTACATGCTGTATTTTTTAGATTTATAATACATATCTTAATCTTTATATCTACTTATGTTTAAAGTGAAAATTTCCAACATTGAACTAAAGAAAAACAGCATATAGAGCGGTGTTGGGTGTATCCGGCTGTCTAAGACTTAAAAACATGTAAATCAAAAATCTATTTTCGATTTGACACTTATTTTGATATCAATATAGATCGAACTGTGTTACATGTTTTCAATTTATTACTGAAGGCTTTTAAAGAAATGAATGAGAACCAGACTATTTTTTGGAACACCTTTAACTTTGTGTCATCTCGTATGTCTTTGGCACAACTTGGACACAATGGAAAAGAAACTTTCTGTTATTCGCAAAAAACGAAAAGCAACCCCAATAAGAAGCTGGTTTACAAAGGGTGGCCAGTTACTGCCGACAGCCAGATAAGCTCAACACTTCTCTATATAACATGACATCAATGTTAAGATTGTTTCCCCATTGGACCCTTATGACATATGGCTTACTATGGAAATCTTGAAGTTGAAAGTAACTCAAAAATAACTTGGATTGCTACTGTAGAAAAAGTAATTCCAAAATTTTTAACAGGCCTACTAGACCAATAAACATACGAGCACACACTGTGATACCCCGATCACCGATATGTATTCGTGTCCAAAGGCAGCATCAACATACTGTCAAGTCTGTCAGTGTGCAAATTACCAATTTAACCCATTCAGCATGATTCGCACTTAGAACTGAACAGCATCAGCTAGAGATTTTTACCAAGTATATGATTTGTTGTTTACGCGTGTAGTTTATCATGACTTGCTATTCAGTTGATATCAGCAAGCCATTATAATTTAAAAAAAAAAACTTGCTCCTTGATATTGTTAAAATGAGTATAAGTGTTATTTGCTGCTGCTGCTGTTGCTGTGTGTTTACATCAACATGCTTGTGTAATTCAAAGTGACTTGCTAGTCGTCGCGACTCACTTCTCCCTAAATTTTAAGCCTTGGCAGAGCCTTGCAATGTGCAGTGCTGTTTATAAGAACACAAAGTATATTATTGTGTCCAGGGCCCAAGATGATAAACTTGAGTTTGGAGATCAGTCTCAAATCTCAAGCATCTGATTGGCTGAAATGGCGACCAGTCGCCATTTCAGCCAATCAGATGCTTGAGATTTGAGACTGGTCTCCTGTTTTAGTTTTATGATCTTGGGCCCAGGCTGAACTTCTTTCATTTATTAAACAAATAGGTTTGCAAGATATACTATAAAATAATACTACAATTAAATGTACAAGATATATTCTTTATTTCTAATAAAAGTGGCTGGTAGTAAGTGTGTTTCTCACAAAAAGCTGTGTATGATGTCATTCAGGGTAAGAACAATTAGCAGCTGTTTTCATACAGGACTTCAACCCTATGTATGTATGAAGGAAGATTATGCTTTTATGTCTATTGAATCATAGAATACAAAACTAATGATTGATACAATTATTAAGAATATGTTAAGATTGACTTTTATCACTTTGATATATATTTTTAAAATAGTTTAAACATGATCAGAACTGTACATAATTTTGAATTTTAGCATTTGTTTTTATGCTCCCCCCGAAATTCGGGGGAGCATATAGTTGTCGCTTTGTCCGTCCGTCCGAGCGCACCGCAAGGCATCTGTTGGGTACCATCTGTCCGACCGAGCGCACCGCAAGGCATCTGTTGGGTACCATTCCCATTCATTCCGTTGTGTCTTGTTGGGTACATTTTTTGCTTATTGGGTAGTTTTAAACAAAAGAAATACCCAACAAAGGGTCAAATGTGGGAACGTCCGTCCCATTCGTCCGTTCGTCCGTCCGTCCGTCCGTCCGTCATAATATTGTCCGGACAATTACACAAAAACTATGAGAGGTATCAAGACTAAACTTCATAGGTAGTTAGATCTCGTTGAGGAGCAGTGCAGTGCACAAGAACTATAACTCTTGCTTTATTCATTTTTGAGTTATTGCCCTTTGAAATTTCTCATACTTACTTTTTGTCCGGGGCATATCTCCCAAAGTCTAAGAGTTATGAAGTTGAAACTTCATAAGTAGATAGATCTCAATGAGGAGCAGTGCAGTGCACAAGAACCATAACTCTTGCTTTATTCATTTTTGAGTTATTGCCCTTTGAAATTTCTCATACTTACTTTTTGTCCGGGGCATATCTCACAAAGTATAAGAGTTATGAAGTTGAAACTTCATAAGTAGATAGATCTCAATGAGGAGCAGTGCAGTGCACAAGAACCATAACTCTTGCTTTATTCATTTTTGAGTTATTGCCCTTTGAAATTTCTCATACTTACTTTTTGTCCGGGGCATATTTCACAAAGTATAAGAGTTATGAAGTTGAAACTTCATAAGTAGATAGATCTCAATGAGGAGCAGTGCAGTGCATAAGAACCATAACTCTTGCTTTATTCATTTTTGAGTTATTGCCCTTTCAAATTTCTCATACTTACTTTTTGTCTGGGGCATATCTCACAAAGTATAAGAGTTATGAAGTTGAACATTCATAACTAGATAGATCTCAGGGAGGAGCAGTGCAGTGCACAAGAACCATAACTCTTGCTTTATTCATTTTTGAGTTATTGCCCTTTGAAATTTTTCATACTTCCTTTTTGTCCGGGGCATATCTCACAAAGTATAAGAGTTATGAAGTTGAAACTTCATAAGTAGATAGATCTCAATGATGAGCAGTGCAGTGCATAAGAACCATAACTCTTGCTTTTATTGATTTTTGATTTATTGCCCTTTGAAATTTCTCTTACTTATTTTTTGTCCAGGGCATATCACACAAAGTATAAGAGTTATGAACTTGAAACTTCATAAGTAGAATGAATTCGTTGAGGAGCAGTGCAGCACACAAGAACCATAACTCTTGCTTTATTCATTATAGAGTTAATGCCCTTTGAAATTTACCATACTTACTTTTTGTCCGGGGCATATCTCACAAAGTATAAGAGTTAGGAAGTTGAAACTTCATAAGTAGATAGATCTCAATGAGGAGCAGTGCAGTGCACAAGAACCATAAATCTTGCTTTATTGATTTTTTATTTATTTCCCTTTGAAATTTCTCTTACTTAGTTTTATCTGGTGCATATCTCACAAAGTATAAAAGTTTCTGAACTTGAAACTTCATAAGTAGAATGATCTCAATGCGGAGCAGTGCAATGCACAAGAACCATAACTCTTGCTTTATTCATTTTTGAGTTAGTGCCCTTTGAAATTTCTCATTTTTTTTGTCTTATTTTTGTACAATATTGTAAAATGCTTTCTGTTTGAATCGTAAAGGAAACTTTCAAATACAATATCTTTCTTACAAATTCTTCCTGTTCTAACAAAAAAGTATTTGTGACAAAGCGGCGTTGGGGAGCATAACCCGTCTCTGACGGCTCTTGTTTTGTAAAGATGTGATAAAATTATGTTTTAAAACAAAATGTATTTTTGTATTCATTGTTTGTTGTTTATATTTTGTTGTCTGTTACATCTATCCTTTAAAAGTAATGACACAAAACAAAAAGATTATCAGCTCCCTGAAGAGAACAAAACTTGTGGTAAATGATCGGAGTACCTGTGTGTTCTTGTGTCCATCCTCTGATAAAATTTCATAGTTAGTCTATCTTGTTAAAAATGCATAGCATGCCGAATGTGACAAGTACTCGATCATATGACAGGAAAAATATCAAGGTCACAATCTTAACTAAGTTGCATTTTTGTGTGGCCTGCAATAGCAGGTATATATAGGGATGTTATTTCCGGCGGCAGCAGAGGTTTTGTTGTTGTCATTGTCCAGTAGTCTCCCAACTTTACATTAAATACTTGGAATATACCATTGGTATGAATAAAGCCATTGGTGGCAACTAGAATGATAATTCCTGTTTAACTAATTGTAGGAGTTATGCCCCTATTAAACATGAAACTTAATGTTGCTTATAAATTTAAAAGTACTTGTCTGTTTCTCTTAATAATTTGAATATATCATCTCCTTGAGCAAAGCCATTGCTGACAACAAGAGTGATAACTCCTTTTTAACAATATTTTGAGTTATGGCCCTTGATATGCAATTTTAACATGAAATTTAATGTTGCCTTAACTTTGAAAGTGCTTCACTTAATACTTGAAATATATCATTTGCATGTAAAATTCCGTTTATGACAACAAGAATGATAACTCCTCATTCACTATTTTAGTTATTCACCTTTCAAACGCAATTTTAGGCTACACATGTTCTGAGCAACCCAAAATTCTAGTTTAACTATAAAACAGCTTGGCAATAATGTTAACCTAATAAAATATGCAGTTGCTGAGCATAAAAAAGATTTTGTTAATACTAACGAGTTCCCAGAGACAAGGTGTGATAACAAGAAGTCGATTCTGGTCCTGAGAGACAAAGAATAAAAATCAAAGTCGATACTGATACCTAGAGATATTGAGTGATAGCTAGAAGTTGATCCTGATTTCCAGAGACAACGAGTGATAACTAGAAGTCGATGCCGATTCCCAGAGAAAAAGTGTGATAACTAGAAGTCGAGGCCGATTCCCAAAGTAAGGAATGATAGCTAGAAGTCGATGTCGATGACCAGATTCACTTAGTGATAGCTAGAAGTTGATGCCGATTCCCAGAGACTAAGGGGTGATAGCTGGAAGTTGATGCCGATTCCCAGACTAAGGGGTGATAGCTGGAAGTTGATGCCGACTCCCAGAGACTAAGGGGTGATAGCTGGAAGTTGATGCCGATTCCCAGAGACTAAGGGGTGATAGCTGGAAGTTGGTGCCGATTCCCAGAGACTAAGGGGCGATAGCTAGAAATCGATGCCGATTCCCAGAGACACTGATAGCTAGAAGTTGATGCCGATTCCGAAGGATAAGGAGTGATAGCTAGTAGTCGATGTCAAATCCGATTCCCAATAACCGATATCTAGATGTCGATGCCGATTGCGAGAGCTAATAACTGATATCTTGATGTCGATGCCGATTCCGTGAGCCAACAACTGATATCTAAATGTCGATGCCGATTCCGAGAGCCAATAACTGATATCTAGATGTCGATACCGATTCCGAGAGCCAATATCTAATATCTAGATGTCGATGCCGATTCCGAGAGCCAATATCTAATATCTAGATGTCGATGCCGATTGCAAGAGCCAATATCTGATATCTAGATGACGATGCCGATTGCGAGAGCCAATAACTGATATCTAGATGTCGATGCCGATTCTGAGAGCCAATAACTGATATCTAGATGTCGATGCCGATTCTGAGAGCCAATAACTGATATCTAGATGTCATTGCTGATTCCGAGAGACAAGGAGTGAAAGCTAGAAGTTGATGCTGATTCCGAGAGACAAGGAGTGATAGCTAGAAGTTGATGCTGATTCCGAGAGACAAGGAGTGATAGCTAGAAGTTGATGCTGATTCCGAGAGACAAGGAGTGAAAGCTAGAAGTTGATGCCGATTCACAGAGACAAGGATTGAAAGCTAGAAATCGATGCCGATTCCTAGAGACACTGATAGCTGGAAGTTGATCTCGATTCCCAGAGATAAGGAGTGATAGCTAGTAGTCGATGGCAAATCCGATTCCCAATAACCGATATCTAGATGTCGATGCCGATTGCGAGAGCCAATAACTGATACCTAGTGATGTCGATGCCGATTCCGAGAGCCAATAACTGATATCTAGATGTCAATGCTGATTCCGAGAGCCAATATCTAATATCTAGATGTCGATGCCGATTCTGAGAGCCAATAACTGATATCTAGATGTCGATGCCGATCCCGAGAGCCAATATCTAGATGTCGATGCCGATTCCGAGAGCCAATATCTGATATCTAGATGTCGATGCCGATTGCGAGAGCCAATAACTGATATCTAGATGTCGATGCCGATTCTGAGAGCCAATAACTGATATCTAGATGTCATTGCCGATTCCGAGAAACAAGGAGTGATAGCTAGAAGTTGATGCCGATTCACAGAGACAAAGAGTGAAAGCTAGAAGTTGATGCTGATTCCGAGAGACAAGGAGTGATAGCTAGAAGTTGATGCTGATTCCGAGAGACAAGGAGTGAAAGCTAGAAGTTGATGCCGATTCACAGAGACAAGGAGTGAAAGCTAGAAGTTGATGCCGATTCACAGAGACAAGGAGTGAAAGCTAGAAGTTGATGTCGATTCACAGAGACAAGGAGTGATAGCTAGATGTTGATGCCGATTCAGAGACAAGGAGTGAAAGCTAGAAGTCGATGCCGATTCACAGAGACAATAACTGATAACTATATGCCGATGCCGATTCGAAAGACAAGGAGGAATAGCTATAAGTCAATGTCGATTGAAGTTCTCACAGACAAGTATTGATAAGTTTAACCCAGTCCTCACAATGAAACAAGTGTCGTGTCCCGAGACCGTCTGTTACGTGCTAATATTCACCTGCGATGCTTTTCGTAGATTGAATGTTTGTGGTAACGGTAATTCAAACAACCGAAACATTAAGCTATTGAATAAATTAATTTTGATAAAAATCTTTTCAACGCTACTAAAAAAGCCATGAGGCTTGATAAAATAATATATTAAAGATCACGTTCACTGCTGTTTTAGGAGGGATCGCTTATAACGGTTTAAAATATCCTTGTAATTGAAAATAGTAAAATTTCAATTAATGTTATCGCACCAAAAGCTGGATAACCTTTTTAAAAATGAGTATTATCAACTCTTCCAATTTAAATATCGCAATTCCCCTCAAACGTGAAAAATTGACATGGTGATCAGGTGGTGGTTTTTTCTCACTAGGGTAGCGTGAATAAACATTTTAATCTTGTATTGATATTGATAGATTTCTCATCCTTCCTTCAACTTGGATATAAAGAGTTTTTAAAGCATGAAATAACATCTTAGTAGACGTCTTTTCAGTATAAAAAGTATGAGATTAATGGAAAACTTTATCCACTTCCATATCTTTTAAACAAAACGCTTATTAAACTTCCTGTATTTGTTTTACGGATGTTAATACTGTAAGTTAGAATATGATCGGGATATTCAATATATTTCTTCCTTTTTGTTTTGTTCAATTGAAATAAACACAATGAAACATAATCAGCACATTTTGAATTGATTTTATATATTTAATTTAAAACTTATTTTGAACAAACTTATTGTGACAAACGATTTTTGCTTGATTTTAGGTGATGGCGAGCACTAAGGGAACGAGCTCAAATGACTGCAGCAAAAGTGATAGGGGTAAGTTATTTCTCGTTTTTCTTATATAAATATCTAAATAAAAATCTAATTGGTATACGTTTTATTAATATTGTAGTAGATTTAGAACCAGCGTCCTGGAAAGCTCAATTGGTAGAGCGGCGGCACGGTAAAACCGGAGGTCCGAGCCGAGGACCGAATCCGGGTGGAGGCTACTCGTTCCAACCCAAATCTGCCATATTTGCGTCGTGGAAATAAGTATTACCTTTGAAGCCCCTTTGGGCGAAGCATTGGCTGGGGTATTCGACCCGAACCTGGACAGACACTCGTTGACATTTGACGAGTAGATTGGAAATGTCGTAAAATAACGGACACAATGTCATCTTATAACTTAAAAATGCAGTTTATAAGAGAATATCTGATTGTGGCGGACGCGATTTAATAAAAATATTTACTTATAACTAATACTGTTCATCAACGAGATTGTTGGAAAATCAATTTTATATTTACACACAACGAATACTGTCCATTTCTTGCCACACCCTATGTTGACTGTTACAGGGTTTTCCACCAGTGACATGGTATTGACAGGGTGTTTATCTTTCATTGCCGGCTTGTCTCTAGTGCTCATATTCTTTATTATCATGAAGTGGAAATCAGAGAGAAGAATGTAAGTACTTCTACGCGGAACCAGTCAAGTGGTATTGCAAGATAAGTGTGATTATTCTTAAGATATTTCCGGAATAATTCAAGCGTTTCATGCAGGCTTGCTGTAATTACACATGTTTGAGCCACTTACATGTTCTATTATAAGCTCCAGCGTGTCCCGTCACTTTCATAGTACATGCACATAAAACTGAGATTAATGACCAGTCTAAAATCTCAAGCATGTGATTGGCTGAAATGGCGACGACTGGTCTCCATTTCAGCCAATCAGATGTTTGAGATTTTAGACTGGTCATCAGTCTTAGTTTTATTTATTTGGGCCCTAGTGTTTACTTTTACAATGAATTAAAAGCTGCATGTTCACAGTTCAGGGCGGAATATTTCATTTTCTCAGATGAAGCTTATTAACAAGCTAATATTGAATGATCAAGCCATGGGCGAAATTTTGGAGACTAATCAGTACATTTTAGAACCCGATTTCAGTGAAATTTTCTGCGTTAGAAACGCCTTAACAACTTCAGTTTAAAATATATACACTCGTATGTTGACTGAGTAAGAATCGCAATCATTAACACTGTTTACGATGCTTCTACAGTTAAAAATACATGTTTTATTTTTGGAAACTCTTAATATTTCCGTCCTGATACGTGTCCTTTCGTATTTAAAAGTCAATATTTAAAAGGCATTTATGTCAATTTGGTTAACTTTATTAACATCATTATAAATCTCCCAGTAACGTCTGGTTGAATACGTAGCCTTGCCATTTGAGTAGTTGCATAATAACGTACAACATCGAATACAGTTATCCCTTATTATTATATACATTTTTTATGTCATTACATCTTAATTTTACTACTTTAGGTGTTTTAAAGAGAAGGAAGAGCCATTTCGAGGTAAATGGGAAGGCGCCAGCAACCGGGCCACAATGCAGGTAGTACCTAATTCACAATCAATCAGCTCTAACAAGTGTGCATGCTGTGACTAAATAAACACACATTTATGGTTTCCTATTGTACATTAGAGCAGACATTTCGTTGTTGATTGTTCTTTATAAATGAGCATTCTCAACCCAGGGTATGGTCAGCTGGTGTTAAACAAAATATTGCGTGCAATTGAACGTATAAAACAACCCAGCTATCGTTGATCCAAGTGAGAAAAAATATGCAGTTAACTTAAATGCAAGAGCCTTTCTTTATATACAGTAAGTTTCAACATTTATGGACACTGAAGGGTAAAGGTTGGGTGAGAGGTCGTGGGGGCTAAGAACTTTCTCACACCCACCTACACCTCACTTTTACCATTCTACTAGCTCCCTGCATTCTTATGTTAAGATATGTATCTAAGCTCGAACATTTTCGCGAAACTTTTGCTTGTAAACTAGATACTGCAAAAACATTTCATGAAATATGACACCATTATTAAATACCCATACGTGTTTAAAGCGTTTTATATTGAAATAAATTGAAATTTTAGTTAAGCTTTATCAAGTAAAAGTACTTGCTATCAGAAACAACTCGTTATCAGTTGTAAAATGTTAATACACCTGCAAATTTAGGAAGTTGTTTAATTCAAGCATCATTTACTGTTTCCTAGGTTTTGAAGAAACATACCCTTGAGCGATCCCATTCCGATGACAAAATAGACACCAACAGAGAAGCTGTCGACGTGTTTAAGACAAATAGTACGCACAATTCCATCACAAGTACAGAACCCATCCCAGTATTTATAAACGAACGAAAGAGTCAGAATTCTACCGGTAGTCAAAATGAAACTATATCTTCAGTTACTAGTCAGAAAGTTCATACCAGCTTGCATATTAAGAATAATGATAACATAGAGGCTGCTGAAAGTTGTTTTCAAAATTCAGTTGATTTAGATGACGAAGAGGGTACTTCAAAAGATGGGACAGAGACAGCAGATGAATCCACCCTGAAAACTACTGACCCATCAAAACTTTCTAATGATATGCAAGAACGTTCGGATGATGGTGTTAAACTGACGTTTGAAATAGACGATAATATAGCCGATGACAATGAAAAAACAATCCAAGGGTATAACGCAAAACAAGAAGAAACTGTGCCCACTGTGGAAATTCAGGCAGATACAGACGCTGATGACGTCGACGTTGCAACTGAGCTATCACCGGGAGGTTTGAAGGCAGATCATTTGTTTGAGCATGGAAGAGATAGTTCTGTTTACGATCATCCTGAACTAATCATTCATAACGACAACTTCAGAATCAGCGTTATATCGTCCAGTTAAATGCAGTATACATGCAGCTGTACATGATGCTTACCATGAACACGGTATTATATAGCAGCGGGCAGTCGTTCCAGTTTTGTTTTGTTTTTTTTTCAAACACAGCGAAACCTCTCTATTAACACCACCTCTGGGACTGGATAAAAGTGGTCGTAATAGTGGGCGGTTTTAATTTTGGGGTAGCAACTAGCGCACAACTATTGAAAGGAAAATCGAAGTAGTGGTTTAATTATTAAAGTTGTCTTAATATCGGTGTGGTCTTTGTGAAGGAGTTTGCTGTACAGAAACGACGAACACTACAAGTGCATCGTTCGAAAAGCTTGTCATGAACATTGCATTATTAGAATTAATTGTCCGGGACATACTGATTCTATTATTGTCAGGACTCAGAATTGAACGATACATGAATAAAGCGTTGGCATAGCAACTGGATCCGGAGACCTCGGTTTTACCTACAGACATGGCAAATGCAAGACAGTAGAATGCCTTTATAAAATCATTTGTTATGTATCCATTGCTCTTTCTTTCTTTTTTGTTCCGTTGACAATAATTCTTGTGCATTTGAATATTTCAACGTCAAAAATATATGCTACTTTTAATAGACCGCGACACGAGATATAGACCTTGGCTTGAGATAAAGAAGAGTAATAGATGGGAGGAGAATGAACAAATAGCATTGTTTTAATGAAGCAATAGATGGGCCTCGCTGATATGCATGTTAAATGTGAAAAAAGTTAGGCAAACATTAGCTATTCACTCAGAACGTTAACGTTAACCTAAAACGAGCAGAGAAATGTCATAATGGCCAGTAGTATAGGAACGAGTTTAAAACAAACTCTTCATTAATACGTTTCGGCCATTGGCTGTCTTCAGTTGTTAATGTTACAACAGTTCTACATTTTCATAGACCCGAAAGTACGTTTTTCTTGAATTTCTTGAAAGCGCTAACATTATTTTTGACTAATAGGCACTAATGATTGTAGTCCAGCATATACTTATTTCATGTATGAGTTGTTTTGGTATATTGTCCATAAATTTTAGTTCTCATGCAAATGCTTTTTCTTTTGTTTTAGTATGTGCTTGGTAATTAGAACACGAATAAGATTAAACTGAGCTTGCAAACATTAGTACATCATTAGATAAAAACAGTTCTTCATTAAAATCTAGGTGGTAATGAGTATTTTACCAAATTTTTGCAAGTTTTCGCCATTTGCAATGTTAGTGACCCCTTAAGTCAAATCAAAATGTTAGCGTATGGGTTTTGAAGAGATGATTTTAATCAGATTGAGGCGTCCAACTACTTCGGTTCAGTGAAGATATTCGTAGCTCAAATTCCCCGCTTCGCGGCTCGTTGCACACTTAACTTTCTGTCTTCCTGTGAAAATGGATACGGGTCTTGTTGAGCCCTATATTCACAGATCGAATATGCAACACAAGTAAAAAATTTGACCGAATCTATCACATGTGATAAAACTTGTTGCATTGTGATAAAATAAAAATTAAAAAACACACACACTGTGATTCAATTTTAAAATAAAAACTCTGAATTTCACACCTGCAGCCCCAAAACAGCAGGCTTTCTTTTCCGTTTTTGTTTTAACTATATTTTTATTTTTACAATTCTATACAGTTTACTTAAGAAATCGGTGCATTCGTCGTTTTTAATATTTTAACCGGACATAAGTCGATAGAAACTTGGGTTATAAATAAACCCCTACCATATCCCATAACTATTCGTCATCATTCATAAAGCAGCGACTCTGAATTTGGAAAATATGTATTTTGTGGGGATTTTGTTCATAAGCCCCATGTAATCCCGAGGCCGATGTAACAAAGAATTACATAAATCTGTTTTAAAAATACTTTTGGTAGTATTAAGTTTACTTCCTTAATTATACCATTTTGATAGAAAAGATACAACAGGCTGCTGGAAATGGAGCATATTATTTCAGTTTTCTGGATTTTAGCAGTTTCTGGTAATGTTTAACATTGTGATAAATTTTCTCAACATTTTATACGCAATTATTTATTTATACTAGAGAATGAAACAAAATTTACAATAATGCACATGATTTACGATTTTGAATTGTTATTATTTTTATTTTTTCTTATTGATGATGATAATGATGGTGATGATGATGATGAGGATGATGAGAATGGTGAGGAGGAAAATGATGATAATAACTAGTATCATCATGATCATGATCATGATCATGATGATGATGATGATCATCATCATC
This sequence comes from Corbicula japonica, assembly GCA_038501625.1. Taxonomy (NCBI): domain Eukaryota; kingdom Metazoa; phylum Mollusca; class Bivalvia; order Venerida; family Cyrenidae; genus Corbicula; species Corbicula japonica. The sequence continues at coordinate 69,211 of JAZAYU010001099.1, read as the reverse complement.
ATCATCATCATCACGATTATAAAATGTTATAAAACATCATAGGCATAGTCATCTCTTTATGCATCGGTTTCTGTTGTTAAAAACAGGGGATTTAAATACTACCGTATCATTGCTAGCCTTTCTTTTCTTCTAAAATACGTTTCTTTAAGATTGATACCCAGTTTACCCACAATTATCAATCATGATCCTCAACAGTAAAAAAGGGTCCCAACCAACTATACGAGTATTATCAAGTTATTACTAAAATATAATTGAAATTTTATTAGCCTCTATAAGTTTTTTTTTCGTGCTTGTGACTGAATTGTGCGTACTATTTGACGTACATGTACCTACGTTGATAGCTTCTGTGTTGGTGTCAGTTTTGTAACTGGAATGTGATCGCTCAAGGGTATGTTTCTTCAAAACCTCGGAAATATTGAATCATGTTTGTATTAAATTATATAAATTAATTATACATGAAAACGTGGGTGATATAATTTTACACGACACAAACGATTTTATAAAACATTGTAAAATATTTATCTTAATAGCTGATATTATCAACGTTCTCATATTTTTTTTATCAAATTAAAATTACTATCATAGCAAAACACTACTGTAACATTCAAAACTTGTTTTTATTTTTTTTGTATTACCATTTTATTAAATACAGTCAAACTTGTATTAAGTTGCCACCCAAAGGAGTGACAAAAGTGACTGCTTAACACAGGTGACTGTTTAAAACAGGTAAATACTAGAACAAAATGTCGGCTTAGGACATAAATGACCTTATTTTAACACTTGAAAATTAACAAATTAGTTACAATGTAGGGAAAACGAGCAGAAACAAACTTTAAACAAGCAAATGGAATGAAAGCAGTAAAAACTGGCTGTTTAAGACAGGTGGTTGCTGAATGCAGGTGGTTGCTAAGGCAGGTTCAACTGTACTTGTAAGTAAAATAAATGTCTAAACCGATCAGTGTATGGAAAAAAAAACTTTCCGTATCGTGTTGTGTCGCCATATGAAAGCTATGACAGGGAAGTCAATATCTACACAGGGTTACTCTTGTTGTGTCGCCATATGAAAGCTATAACATGGTAGTCTATATCTACTTTCGGGCTTCTTTTGTTGTGTCGCCATATGAAAGCTATGACATGGTAGTCTATATCTACTTTCGTGCTTCTTTTGTTGTGTCGCCATATGAAAGCTATGACATGGTAGTCTATATCTACTTTCGGGCTTCTTTTGTTGTGTCGCCATATGAAAGCTATGACATGGTAGTCTATATCTACTTTCGGGCTTCTTTTGTTGTGTCGCCATATGAAAGCTATGACATGGTAGTCTATATCTACTTTCGGGCTTCTTTTGTTGTGTCGCCATATGAAAGCTATGACATGGTAGTCTATATCTACTTTCGTGCTTCTTTTGTTGTGTCGCCATATGAAAGCTATGACATGGTAGTCTATATCTACTTTCGGGCTTCTTTTGTTGTGTCGCCATATGAAAGCTATGACATGGTAGTCTATATCTACTTTCGGGCTTCTTTTGTTGTGTCGCCATATGAAAGCTATGACATGGTAGTCTATATCTACTTTCGGGCTTCTTTTGTTGTGTCGCCATATGAAAGCTATGACATGGTAGTCTATATCTACTTTCGGGCTTCTTTTGTTGTGTCGCCATATGAAAGCTATGACATGGTAGTCTATATCTACTTTTGGGCTTCTTTTGTTGTGTCGCCATATGAAAACTATGATAGGGTAGGCAATATCAACTACTGCAACAGGGTAACCCTTGTTGTGTCGCCATATTAAAGCTATGACATGGTAGTCAATATCTACTTCTACTTCAGGGCTACTCGTGTTGTATCGCCATGTGAAAGCTATGAGAGGGTAGTGAATATCTACTACAGGGTTACTCTTATTGTGTAGCCATATGAAAGCTATGACAGTATAGTCAATATCTACTAAAGGGCTTCTGTTGTTCTGTCGTCATATGAAACTATGACAGGGTAGTTAAAATCCACAACAGTCTACACTTTTACGCGTTATTTCCCAAAGATAAACACCGTTACTAATCACGATATATTTTAACGATTGGGTGGGTCGAAATACAAGCTCCAGACTTAGTCTTATACACCTGATAATCGTTCAAAAGATACCAACATAAAGAAAAATAAATGCTCTAATATTATATTATATACGGGGTAAAATCAGAAACATACTACATGTATTAGTAAAAATAATTGTAGATCTCCAACAATATTTTCCTGCGGTAATTTTGTTTGTTTTGCTCTATCTAAATCAGGGGATTATTTAATGGTTTACTGTCCAGGCTTAACTGCTCTTAATTACTTACCCGTTTGTGATAAGCCAATCTTAAAAGATTTTTTTTTCACTTTTGTAAAATAATCTAAACAATCTTAGCAACATTTTAATGTAGAGTAATACCGGTATGATCGCTTGCAATGCGAGAGCGGAGATCCCATATGGTCTTTTGCAAAAGGGCAAGGCAATTACATTCTAAAACGGCTTTCTTCTGAAATTCTTTACCAATTTCCTGAATTTCCAGAAACTCAGAGAATGTAAACGGCTTCTAAAAAATCAATTACTGAACCCGATATTTGCCATGCATAACTCATATGATGATTATATTTCATCAAGTGTAATGCATTTAATATTTCAGAGGGTATGGTTTCATTATTTCACAGTGGATAAGGGATAAAATACATTAAACAAAGTACACGGACATTATAGGTTTAATAAGAACAAGGAAGTTTTACAGCTGTTATTCAGTATGATTTCCACTGACGCTATTTAAAATGTAAATTGTGTTATAAACATTTTCTGTAAATCCCCCTATTATTGTTTTCTGTATGAAACATATCTTCTCTAACTTCGAGTAGCGATCAAATAAAGAAATGTATTGTTAAAGCCGTTTTAATAAGCCTTTTCCATAGATCAATTAAATTTAATATGTTTTTCTATTAATTTTATTGATTCCCTCAGTTATTCGATTGATAAGATCACCATCCACTGGTTGTCAACCACCAGTCTATTGTATTTTATCCAGGCTTTTAATATATAAAATAAAATGAGCTCATCGCAAACTAAGCGACATTTCCAAAGCTTACTATTTTCCATGCTAATTGTTTGTACCTGAAAAAAGTACCACCGAAACCTGGGGCACCTAAGCACTACAGCAAATTACATACTTAAATTAATAACTCTCCGAAAATATTTTACAGGCGTGTTAAGAGGCCAAGGCGAAGCCGAAGTAACGCAAGATCAAACCTGTCATACGTCCAGTCAAAATCCATGTAAAAAAGGTAATCTATAAGATAATGTATGACTTATCATAGTGTATGACTAGTAAAATTTCATGAGAACTTATTTTTATTCTGCGTACAGTACAATACTTCGCATTAACAACATTGACTTCGCATTTAACTAGTATAAATAGTTTTGTAGCAATGAAGTTACAGTTCACACACTTCAGCTTATTGTAAAATAACTTTGGTCTAATAGCATTTGCTCTTTTTAAAACACAATTCCACTGATTGTTCCCACCTATTTTGTGGAATATTGACTAGTGTGACATTAGCTTCTTGTGTTTGCCTGTACATTTTATCGGATGTTTTTTTTACGGCACACTGTTGAGTGGATTGTGGGTTGGAGTTAATTCACCAAGGCAACTTGTACTTAAATGATTAAATGTTATTAAATAAATAACCTGTTGGGGCATGTGTGAGGTTAGTCCACCCAAAAACTTTGATAAAAGGACAAGTTACAACCAATCAATGTATACAGTATAGATTATAATAATGTTTTATATCTTACATTTCTGATCTCAAAACAACACAGATATCTCCAAGGGCGGATTGTGGGTGGTCCGGGTTTATAATTGTATCCCACCTCTGCTACCCTCAAAACAATATTTTTTACTCGTTTTTTAAATATACACTGTTGTTAGTTTCTTATTAGTTAGATATTTTCTGTACAAAATACTATTAAATACCAAAAATGAATTCCTGGTTTTAGACGATATGGCTACGGTTTTTTTCTTGTTTCAAATTTACACTCATTTGTCAACTCATACCCTTTTACAAGCACATATCAAGCGGTATGGCCTCAATTGTACTACTTCAGAGAATACAGTAGCAGCTGTTGCCAAGTTTCCTCATGCCTACCTCACCACTGGTTAAAATCCCCAGCGGCAAATTAATTTGCCACTGACCGTTCCAAGGCGGTGCATATACAAATACTTTCATTTTAAGTTCTCGGATATTATAGTAGGCATATACTGAAAATGCTCTGGTTTAATAAAAATAACATGTAATTTTTTATTTTACAGTCGATCTGATTGACTTTCGGGGACAAACACGGTCACTTTACGTGTAAGAATTCGTTTCTCATTGTAACTTCGTCGTTATAAACAATGATTGGCATTTTCAATACTACAATAAAAATTAACCTTCAATAGGTTTGTTTTAGTCGTTTTCCATTCTATTGTTTATTATACAAATATCAAGATGACACGTGTATCACGGTTTCAAACATATAAGTAACAAGAAATATCTTTAAAAAAGATAAACGGCGTTGATGGAAAAGATTTATATATACATGTATATAAGAAAGAAAGAAATACAGAGAGGCGCAGCAGACACAGTTTAGTTAGTTTATTTTACTTGTTATAGCTGTTGACGAACCCTCCCTGCCTTCTTTGTATGACCAAGAGATTAAGCGACCGAATCATGACAACTTATAAATTCATTTAAAGTGTCTTTCAAAAAATGTTGAAGCTGTTGCAACAATTTCATACAGTGATAACAAGTCGATTAAAGAAGCAATGTATTATATTAAGTCTTGATCTATATTTATTCAGTTTCAATAAAATACCTCTTGTAGAGTTAGAACTCAAGACGAATAAATGCCATTGAAATTTAATATAAATAAATAAAAACATCCTGTTACAAGAGCGAAATCTACCAACTTTTACGTAAATTAACTTTAAAAAAAGTGTCAGTACTGAGTATTGAACCCGGGGCCTCACGCTTGCGAGGCGAGAGTGTTAGCCACTACACTACAATGAACTTGTATTTTGAACTTGAAATTAACAATCAGTATCAAAGGAACTAGAAAGGAACCAGTAAGAACTAGAAATATCTACACTTCCTTTTCGTTTTACACTGTGTACTGTACGCAAGTTTTTACCTGACACCCAAGAATATTCCATATAAAATTGTATTTAAGCCATCAATATTGACTTAACTGGTTATTTAAATCGTAAATATGTTTTTCTCCAATACAACACCCACTAACAACCAATCGAAATAATCTATTTGATTTTTCCGCTGCATAATAATAAAAATCCCACTAGATACCTCTCCACCCTGCTAGATGCCTTTCTGGTCTAAATAGCTACCAATCGAAATAGTTTATTTCATTTTCCCTCTGCATAATAATAGAATACGAGTATTATTTACAACATTTCATTGGTCGAAAAACTAGGTCAAAAGTGAGCTTAGACAGCTAACGCCGAAACAAGAAATATCTTTAAAAAAGATAAACGGCGTTGATGGAAAAGATTTATATATACATGTATATAAGAAAGAAAGAAATACAGAGAGGCAATGCAGACACAGTTTAGTTATTTTATTTTATTTGTTATAGCTGTTGACGAACCCTCCCTGCCTTCTTAGTATGATTTAGAGATTAAGAGACCGAATCATGACAACTCATAAATTTATTGAAGTGTCTTTAAAAAATGTTGAAGCTGTTGCAACAATTTCATATAGTGATAACAAGTCGGTTAAAGAAGCAAAATATTCAGTTTCAATAAAATACCTCGTGTAGAGTGAGAATTCAAAATGAATTAATGTCCTTCAAATTTAATAAATATAAATAATAACAGCCTGTTACAAGAGCGAAATCTACCAACTTTTACGTATTATATTAAGTTTCAAAAAGTGTCCGTCCTGAGTATTGAACCCGGGGCCTCCGCTTTAAGGGCGAGAGTGTTAGCCACTACACTACAATGAACTTGTTTTATGAACTTGAAATTAACAATCAGTATCAAAGGAACTAGAAAGGAACCAGTAAGAACTAGGAATATCTACACTTCACTTTCGTTTTACACTGTGTATTGTATGCAAGTGACACCCAAGAATATTCCATATAATATTGTATTTCAGCCATCACTATTGACTTAACTGGTTACTTAAATCGTAAATATGTTTTTCCTCCAATACAACACCCACTAACAACCAATCTAATTAATCTATTTGATTTTTCCGCTGCATAATAATGAAATCCCACTAGATACCTCTCCAGCCTGCTAGATGCCTCTCTGGTGAAAATAGCTACCAATCGAAATAGTTTATTTCATTTTCCCTTTGCATAATAAAAGAATACGAGTATTATTTACAACATTTCATTGGTCGAAAAACTAGGTCAAAAGTGAGCTTAGACAGCTAACGCCGAAAAAAAAAGTTCTTCAGTAAGCGTATGCGATTGATGTCCCTTCAGCTATTTGTAAAATAATATAACATTATTTTAATGTATTATATTCTTAAGCGTTGAGATACTATAAACTTAAAGTTCTTTAAGCGACATGGATTAGTTGAATGTCTGCCTGAAAACATAGGTGATATTATTTCGGAAAGTCAATATTGAAGAATCATCTAAAATACGTGTTGTTTGGTTATTAATACACGTAATCAATGTACTAACTACAACGATCATATTATTACTTCTCCGCATTGAATAGTAGTTTTCTCTTCAAATTTGAATCGTGACTAAATACATCAGTGTTACTTATTTTTATGAAATCGCAATTAAAATCCCTTCGTGACTTAATAGATCTAGAACATTTATTCTAAAGTTTTGACTTATGTATTAAATTTGACAAATGCGTTGGGATTATGTTTGATTGTAGATATTTGTATTCAGTGTAACTACATTTAGAACAAAATATTTTACTTGGTTTGACTGGTGCACAGTATATTATGTTTAATTAATTTTGATATGTTTGATGCTTGACTGATGTTGGTTCTTTTTTCCCAAAGAAACTACAATTAGTATATTTAGTTTTGATTGAAAAGCTATAACTTTTTTGTTCAGCCATTACATCTGTATACGAATTATGTTTGATTAATGTGCCGTGCGTTATGTTTGTGGTAAGTTGTTAGGTATATACCATATATTTTGGAAACTAAATACAAGTTACAAAAAACTCTGTAGCTGTTTTAAAGAGGAAATACCGAAATCTGCTAAAATGCTTTCACATCTTCTGTGTAGCAGATTAGCAATCAGATTAATGCAGAATCACATAGAATTGTTCAAAATAACCCAAGAATCCATAGTGAAATAAAGACACGAATTTTCGTTACCGAAAAATCATCACGGTACCCGCTACTGACGATTTGTGACTTTTGTTTTTAACCCTTTCGTGATTAAATGCCAGTGGTTTCCAAATTTGTGTAGGGAATTTAATGGTAATTTCATAAAAATAAGTGAAAATGATTTTTCTAATTATGTTTTTGAAGTTTGAAGAGTATACACCGATTCAACGCAGAGAAATCAAATTATAACGTTCTAGTTACAACATTGGTTTAATGTATAATAACCGGATAATTTTAATTTGCTAATCATCTATATTTCTGTTACTATATAGATATAGTTATAAAAAAGACTTTGTCCTCAACATACTGAAAACTTGTCAGGTTGATAGAGGTAGGTGCATTGTTTCTCATATTTCATAAGAAAAGTCTACCAAATCGCGAAAAACTTTTCGCTAGTCAAAATTGTTTGTACAATGTATATTTAATGCTAAGAGTGTACGTAAGCACGTCATAATACTTTCACTCTAAATAATCGGGGCCTTTAATCGTTTATTTTTTTTTAAAGAATATGCTTGTTTTAAAATTCCGAATTGTTAACCAAAACGAGACCATTCCTTGTCGTTAGATGAATGATTATGACACCTCGGATAAGTGCGAATTTAGATCTGCTCTTGCAGTTGCTTTTGCAGCAACAGCTCCACTTTGACCGAGGTAATTTTTTTATAATAAATTAAGCAATCTTTTCTGGGACTATTTTCTTGCTCCACTCTACCTTATTATGGCCGCTGGATGTAAGAATATACCTCTCAAATTATTATCTTTCCTTTGCGCAAGATGAGGCAAATTTTTCTGTCAATCTAAATGCTACATACGAGTAATGTCTTTGCTTTTCTAATCAAATCTAGTCCTTAGCAAAATTGCAAGTCTAAATCTGTTGTACACAATTCAAATAATATATAAGATATATATAGTAAGATAAATTAGTATTATACACTGCTTAAAAATAACTTCAACAGTGATGCGAGTGATTAGACTCTTTTAATTCAGTTCAGCCAGTCTATAATTAGATTTTCTTCTTTTTAAATATGTTTATATATTAAACTTGTTTTTGTGTAACATATTCTCCTTGTTATTTTAGTGTAGTCCATTTTTAGAGTTGATTTAGATAGTTCTTTTTGTATAGCTAAAACTATTTACTACACTGTTTTCGGTAGGTAAATGCATCATGCAGAAATTGCGGAATGACAATGTCCAAGGCGAGATGACGGCAGTACTATTTACAAAATCTACAATTGTTATGATAACTGAAGAAGAAATTCATGTCATTCTAACCGAAGGCTTGTGTGAATCTCCATCGGCCGACATGAAAAATATAGTACTTTTGTGTAACAATGACATGGACAGCATTACTCCCACATTAAGCATACCTGCAACTTGTACACCGTGCTCATGTCCAACTGATTCGCTGACAACGTTTATTAATGAAACAACAACAACCGCGTCTGTTACAACTACATGGAATACTCATGAAGTAAAACCGGAAACTCTGCGACAAACTGAAGGTATTTCTCTTGTTTCAATTTAGATTTTGAAAGCTCTGTGTCATCTATCGATAACATTTCTGCATTGTAAATGTTTTTGTGATATAAGACATTTTGGTAATACATTGATTTTTCTCTTTCATCTTTGTCGTGTTTTGTGGCTTTCAACGTTCCCTTTTCTTTTATTTATTAAGACTTGCAGCAAGATTGAGTTAAAAATATCGTTTGCAAAGAATTACTTTAGTGAATTGTTCGTTACAAAAAGATTTATTATTGCATATCTGCCATTCATAAATGTCAAAGTGTTCGCCAGTGTCTTAATGTTTGTACTTATCATATATACATGTACCATTTCTGATTTTGCAGCAAAAACGTTCAAAGCAGCTGACATTGTTATTTCGTGTGGAATTTCCTTTTTTGGCGGTGTTGTAAGCGTTATCATTGTCATATATTCCCGTCATGTTCTAAGAAAAAGGTGATTTATTTATTTATTTATTAAATTTTATTTATTTTTTTATTTATTGTATAGAAAATGCGTAATACGTATGGCATGTTCAAATTCAAATTAATAAAACACAGTTAAGTGTAAGATTTACTTACCATTTTATGTTTTATCAAACTCATGATTTAGAAACAACAGATACCAAGAAGTCGAACGACAAAACATAAACAGAATTGAATTTTATATTAAAATAGTTAAATATGTTAGCAGGCTGTTAACGAAATCTCCCGAAGACCACATGCACGCTGTCGAAATGAATATGGTAAGTCTTTCTGAATTAAGTGACCGAACAAACCTTGAGACGACGGAGCAGGCCGGAATATAATTTTACATCTCTTCCCCTATAGGGTTCATAAGGCATCAAACAAAAACGATTAAAAGACGCTGTTAATTAAGTTAGATCGCAATTTCGGAGAATCATTGATTACGATGAATGAAAACTTTTATTATGTAAACACGTTTTAAAACAACGAATGTCTCTACTGTTTTCAAGGAGCTAAATGCAATCAATGTGTCATTCAGAGTAAAGTTGATGTGATGTATGAAAAACGCCAATGTTGCTTTTTTAATTGTAATGAAATTAAAGTTATAGAACTGTTTATCTACGATATCAAATTCCCCATTAACATAATCAAAAATCAATGTAGAGTTTATCACAAATTCCTGTCGTCATTTTTCAGAGGGAACATTTTTTCTGTAGATAACTTTACATACAAGTAGGATTATTTTGTTCTTGTTCTTGTTTTTTATATAGTTGTTTTATTTCTTCGGGATCCTTCCATTTCACAAAAATACAAATATTCATTTTCTCTAGAACATAGAAGCTTGATTTGTTTCTTTTATCCCTGTCATCGTGTTCTTGCTGATTTAACTCCTGATGCTCTGGTCTCGGTAAGGTCATTGAGTACCCACCCTTTGGCTTTTCAATGCTATTAGCTTCTTATTTTTATATGGTTCTGTGGTTTTGCATGCAACTTTGTTAAGCTGATGGGTGGGTGGGAGTTATTTCACTAAGACAAATTGTGCTTGTTTTGTCAAATGAGAACCTGTTGGAGCAAGTGTTTGGTTAATTCCCCCTAGAACCTGGTTAAAACCCCAAGTGGCAATTTGTTTTGCCACTGATCGTTCCAAGGCGGTATCTCCAAAGGCTCTCCCTTTCGTTAATTGTTTGTGGCGTCTTATTTGAATTGACATACTTATAACAAACATGCTCTTTCTTCCTCTCATTTTTTCGCTGCGTGAGGAGGCTGTGTTTTGTGGGTATGGCGATTTCTGATATGCATATTTCACTTTTTTTCTGCAAAAGTGTAGCAGAGTCTTGGGAATCGTTAAGAAAGAAGCAGCGCGACCACTTTCGTTTCTTCCTACCATCGAGATCTTGCTTTAAGTGATCTGTTCTCTGAAAGCTTTTAAGTAACTAACCATATTCTATTCCTTGAAAATGCCATAAGCTACGTGTTTTCTGTGGCATGCAACATTTCCAAATATGTGGGTGGATTAAGAGTTAATAAACATATCCAATGTGTACTTGTTTGTTCTATAAAGTCTGTCTAGGCAAGTGTGAGGTTGATCTAACATAGAATATTGTTTAAAAACCCAGTGGCAAATATGTTTTATCATGGAATTTTCAAAGACAGTTACCACAGGCGTTATCATTTGTTGTTATAATTTGGAGTTATTAACCTTCACTCACCTTTTCTCTCAAATGACGTGTGTTTTATCGGCCGAATATGCGTTGTTTCTTTTCTATTTTCCTTAAATGCAATCCCCGTTTTCATCTCTTAAGGACTATTAGTAAAGGTCAATCGGGAGTAAGGTTCATCCGATGCCATTGTAGTAATTAAGGTAAAAGGTCAAAATTATTCTCACAATATCTTTTTTACTGGGCGGATATTAAAAACAAAATGTTAACCTAATTGAGACGAGTTACCAAAGCACCTCAAAAGGCTTGTGTGATTAATGTCAGTGTCGGCAAACATGTATCTAAATAACTTGATGGAATTTGGCTAAGGTTTTTAAAGTTTACATTGCATTTCTATATTTCAATCTCATTGAATAAAATGAAAACCAAATTCACCGATGTTTAAAACATAAAACAACACTGACACTAAACATAGTCAATGGTACATGTAAAAAATAATATTTTTTATCAAATTCCAACTTAGTCCGTCTTGATGTTATTAGGTATACGATTGAATTGACATTTACTTCCCTGACATAATGCTCAGAAACCAGTAACTGTTCACATACATTGTATCATTATTTGTTTGTTATGTCTTATTTTACAAAATCGGAAGTGTTACAGACTTTTCTGTGTCTACCTCGCCATGTCGCGTCTGTGGTGTTTAGTTGTTGCTTGTTCTGATATATTATGCCCCGGGAGGAAGGCATATACTAATCGCAACATCTGTCCCTCTGTCCGAAATGTCAGTCCAGTAAAATCATGTCCTCGCTTCTTCTCCAAAACTGCTTGAGATATTTCATTAAAACTTCACAAGACTGTTAGTTACCAAGCCTAGTTGTGCATATTGTTAGGATATTTCTGCTTGGGCCCTTAGTCATTTTACTATATAGGTGCATTACTTAAACCAATTAGCATCTTAATTACTGTACATGTAACTTCTATATAAAAATCTTGTACATTCTTCATCTCCATTATTGCTTGGGGGATTTCATTGAAACTTCACAGGAGAGTTTGTCACCAAGCCTAGTTTTGCATATCATCAGAAGTTTCCGCTCGAATTATTTTGGCCGACATAAAGGCCCTTAGTCTTTACTATATAACTTATATATTTAAATCATGTCCATGCTTAATCTCCAAAACCGCTTAGGGATTTCATTGAAACTTCACAGGAATGTTTGTCGTCAAGCCTAGTTGTGCATATTGTCAGGAGTTTTCGTTCGGATTATTTCTGCCCGATTTAAGAGCCCTTAGTCATTGTTTTATTATAACTTCTATATAAAACATTGTCCACGCTTCATCTCGAAAATCTCTTGGCTGATTTCATTTAAATTTCACAGGAATGCTTGTCACCGAGCCTATTTATGCACAACTTCAGGAGTTGCAGCTTGGATTATTCATAATGCAAAAACTACCTCACCGGGTTATCCGATAAGCAAAACTTTCGCTATATAGAACAAAGAAGGCACTTACAGGTTTAATGTGCATAACTTTTTTTCTGCTCATCTAAATTCTTAGGTGCAAACGGTTTCATAAAATTGAATCTTTGCTTGACATTTATATATTTATTTCATAAATATTGAAGTATATTGCGATAGTCTGTTTTGAGGTTAAAGTTAACCATCTCAGCCTCCTATATACTCTTTTGAAAATCGTGCAAAATCGGCGATCTGTTAGTTTTTAATGAATTAATTACACTAGTTCTATTGAAATAAAAGCTTAGGTGCAAACGGATCTTAAAAGAAGACAAATCTATCTTTCAAGTGATATATTTTTTTCTTTGGAGAAATTATGTTGCGATAGTCTGTTTTGAGGTTGAAGTTAGACTATTTTTTAATTTTCTCAAAAGGAGGGAGCCGATACATATTGCGCTGAATCGATAATCGTTCTCGCGGCATTTACCTTATTTCGCGGTTGAATGGTGACGGTTTAACAAGGTGCCATTTCAGCATTTAAATAAAACTATTTTACTCCAGCTGTAAAATGAAAAAAAGCAAATTCTTAAAATCACACGATCATGTATAATTTTTGTGAGTTATAGAGATTAGACTCAATCAATGCTTTGTGTTTTACTTTCAATATGAATTTGCGTTGTTGTTTTGCTGGTGATAGTAAAGTTATGATAAATTTCGTAATGTCAAAATTGTTGTTGCTGTAATATTCATAAAAATATAGAATTCACATTTTGAGGCACCGAAGCTTTAAACGTGTCCAACCAGAAAAAAAAACAAATTCTGAATTTATTAAAGTCATCAATATGCATTTATCTGTTGTTAATAGATGTTGCGAATCATCACCTTTGTCCTTAAAAAGTATGAAATTTAACACCTGAGCGAAGTGAATGCAAACGGAGAATATCAGGTGATTTTTTTCCTGTCAGTGAAAGATTCGAATCCACATTTTTTGACATACGTCAACGGTTCCGCACCTGTCATTTAGTAACTGACACAAATTCGGATGATGGATTCTTCTCAGCGAAATAACAACAACAACAACAACAACAACAACAACAAACCTGACTTAAGATTAAGTTAAATTATCAACGTAAAATACCGAATTTGAAAGAATTTGCGTAACCTAACAAGATAGTTAATTTATAATATTATTCAATTACAAAGTATTGTCGAAATGATCGAGTCAGAACAGAAAATTTACTGAATAAAATCAACACTAATTTCTATTTAATATTGAATATAACTGAACTAAATTAATTGATTTGAACACCATTTTGCTTTATTTGTTTGATGGATTTATAAAATTAACAGTAGTTTTATTTTACAACAACTTTTTACATTTCTGTATTATTTTAATTGCTTTTAAAACAAAACAAAAATCTGCCCTTAGGTATTAAATATACGTCAACTGGTGTTTTATTGCACATGGTTGTAGTTTAATTGTCCACATCCGGATTAAGTGCCCCGTTAAGCAGGAAACATTTACGTACACTTACCATCCAATTCGATTTGTTTTACTTCCATGGTAAAAAAGCACGAGACAGGTACAAAACAAAAGAATTATGTAATTTTAAGTATGCAGAAGGCATTTTACGTCCTGAAAAATTTGCAAATTAATATATTCTTTGAAAAATCCATTATCGACTTAAATTGCCGGAGTGGATTTTTTTTAAATTTAATTATTTACCTTCTCCTCCATACACACATCTTTACTGCATGGGCGGACAGTGTAGATCCAGATCAGCTGGCACATCCGTGTCGTCTAAACTGTTCGCTTTTTTATTTGTTAGGTTATCTTTGACCAAAATGCGACCAGTGTAGATCCTGATCAGATAGCACAGATGTACTGGCTGATCTGGATCTACACTGGTCGCACATGCGTAAAAATGTGCATATATGGAGGAAAGGGTTAAGACTGTGGAAGTAAAAACGTTAAATGTCTTGATAAATGATCAACGTAACATTCAGTATAGTCTGCAATTCTGTTGCTTATTACCTATTTAGATTTCTGTTTTAAAAATAATTTCGCAAAAACTTGAAGTGTGTATCACCTTTATTCTAAATGATTTCGTGTCATTACACGGGTTTTTATTTAATTTGGGTCTACTCGGGTCAAAAAATTATTGCTATACTCGGTTCCGGATATTACAGGTCAATTATAGTATTGTTACATGAATATGGATTTAATAATTTAAACCAAACTCAGGAAAGAAAGAGAAACTTCTGGAGTTGCTGAACTCTAAAGTGAACATTTCAGTGCAAACAGACCCCATTCCCGCCCCCAGCCCAGTTTTACTGTAATCCGCAAAGCAGAAACAAAAGGGTGCACGCTATTGTAAATGAAATCGTTAAACATACGTGTTTCTTTCCTAACATATAGCTTCCATTTTATTATTATGATTAAATGAACTTTTAAAAAATAATTGGTTGATGATATTTTCTGCTAGTTACTGTAATGCATGTGTTGAAGTAGACTTTACGAAAACTAAAATACGGATATGAATACACGTGTGTTTTCTTTCAAATAATTAACATATTCCTTTTTAATTTATTTAAAAGAGCATCTTAACCCCCAAATCCATATTATTTTAGTTAAATAAAGGTACCTTAAGAATGTGCACGCTCTTATTTTATCGATTGTTGCCTTAAGGGTTTATCGGTTAAATAATCTATCGCTCTGCCGAAGATCTTATCAAGAGTTATTGGTTTTCTGGGGGCCAATAGTCCAGTGAGGTAGTTTTTGCAGTATGTTTGGCCGAGTTATGGGCCCTTAGTCATTTTTACTATTACTCTTTATTAAAGCCTTCTCCACACTTTATCTCTAAAACCCAATGGAGGATTTCATTGGAATTTCACATGAATGTTTGTCACCTAGCCTAGCTTTGCATATCTTCAGGATTTTCCTCTTGGATTACTTTTAGCAGAGTTATGGGCCCTTACTCATTTGGTTTGCTTAACTTCTATTTTAGGCATTTACATCAAACTTCAAATATGTGTTTCTTATCATAACTCACATTATTCCTTATCATCACCCACATCATATTTGTAAGGTCCATAATTCTTATTTTCATATTTTCAGGATAATCTCCTCTTTAATCTTAAAATTGTAATATTTTACTATAATTTGCTGATTACTCGACATATTTACCTAAAGACTTTAAACCAATGATCCCTTTCACCTTTTTTACATTATATGCAGTATGCTTCATCTCTTCAAAATGCATATTATTATTACATAAATTTTACGTATACCTATTTAATTTCAAAGCTGCATTTCGGGGGCATATGTCAATT
The DNA here is from genome assembly GCA_038501625.1 of Corbicula japonica. Taxonomy (NCBI): domain Eukaryota; kingdom Metazoa; phylum Mollusca; class Bivalvia; order Venerida; family Cyrenidae; genus Corbicula; species Corbicula japonica. Next base: position 53,420 of record JAZAYU010001099.1, on the reverse strand, counting down.
TTCAGTGACAGCTCTTGTTTATTTTAATATTAACCCAGATAATTACTTTTAGAGAAGTTGGTTGGTGGCACAATTTAATCATCTATCGATCTATTAACTGGGATTTTGTTCCAAAAACTTACTAAAACGTAAACGGTAAAATAGTTATTTATATAAAAATAATTGTTGAATTCAGAAAAAGTAAAATTACAGAATTAATCTCAATCAATATTGCCCTTTTACAGAACAAAGCTGAAAAAGAAAAGCAAACGTACGAAATGTTGAACAAACCAAGCTGTTCTGATGGGTTTAGAAACACCGCGGACCATGTGTACCTCGGTATGAATGACGACCAGCCGAAACACAAGCATACTGGTAAACTAGATAATATGAAAGCAAAAGGAACAATTGAAGCAACTCCACGTGCAGGTATTGATGAATACACCGATACTTCACGTGTTTCTTCGGATGAGCACATGTACGCGGCTATTAAATCTAGCCAATCTACAGTCATCCCAAAAGAGTCTACGGATAAAGAACCTGATTACGAGGCAAACAATGACCACTCGACGTATGTTATTCTTGAAAGAGAAAGCGAAATTTCTGAAGGTATTGTCTTGGAAACGAACGGCACTTTTGCAGTGGACACCGACAATTATCAACCTCCAGTAGAAGACCATTCTTATTTTACCTTGCAAAAGGCCGAGTAAATTGTTTTAAAACATTACAAGCGAGGACATGCGGGACGAAATGCTATACCGTTTACGCCTAAATACACTAAAATATATTATTGACGCATATGTGCATACATTGAAAATATCAATGTTTCTGTTGATTTACTGAACTGTGCACGAGTCAGAATGTGAAAACCAGAACTGTGTTAAGCAATTGGGCTTTGTTTGAAAACTTTACAAGCGAACCAGTGTATAAGAAGAATTATTCTTTTTAATAAATGCCCGCCGACTTACGTATTGCTTTGATAAATGCAATTTCATAAAAGAATGAAGTACACTTTTTCAGAAAATCAGTTGTCTGGTAACTAAAGTTAGTTTTCATAGTTATTTTTCAAAATGATTATTATATTTTATTTTATATTTTATTATATGTGTACAATAAGGAAACATTGTATGGCTTGCTATCAAAATGTATGGATTTAAAGAAATTTTACTGCCCAGATCCTACCCCTTTTGAAAATGATAACACTCCCAGGAGCATATAGTAAGGTTGTCAATGTACATAATGACAGACTGTATACTTCTTATATATCACTTTGAACAAAATGCATGTTAGAAGTATTTTGTTATTGAACTTGTAAGTAATGTACAACAGATACTCTTTTCTCTTTGCGTAATCGTGGGTCTAAATATGTATTCTGAATTCAATCTCATGTCTTCAAAATGAATCCTAATTTGCTTGAAAAAACTGAACTTGTGTGAATAAAAAGTAACATGTAACTCAGAATCTGACCTTATAAAACCTCAACATTTATATAGCCGTACGTCAAACATTACTTTAACCATATACGAACAATTCCAATATGAAAAAGTTTAAATCATTACTGCTTATTTGCAATTTACGGCCATACTTTATATCAATTCCGACTGAAAAAGCTGAAAATATTACTGCTCATTTAAATGTTTCGGGCCTTTTTTCGGCTGGACTCCGGCCGTACTAGCTAACTCATTGCTTATAAAGATATCACATAATTCTGTTCAAGTACGACTGAACATCACATGCAAAGTACGTTTCATTTATGGCTGGAAGTTTCCGTAAAACATAGAACCAATTGATGTCATACAAACAGATGTCGTACAACCAAATAATGTCATAAAACCAACTGACTCCGATTGATGTCACACAACCAAATGATGTCATACAACCAACAAATGATATACAACCAAGTGAAATCATACAACCAAATAATGTCACACAATCAACCTAGACATTTACATTACGTACATGTATGTAACATACATTATAATCTGCATTAATCCAATGTGATCTTCAGCTAGCCTCGGGCATCAGCAAACTTGGGTTATCACCAAAAAATATTAAATATTTCTTATTTTGTTTGAATTGCAGCAACTGCAAAAGACATACATGTAGCAAATAATGCTGTTGATAGTTGTAATGCATATATATGCATTTTATCGCATGTTATCGCATGTGTGAACAGCATAGATCCAGATCAGCCAGCACATCTGTTCCGTCTCATCAGAATCTTCACATTAATTAGGTTATTTATAATCAAAGGGCTAACAGTGCAGATCCTGATCAGATAGCACTGGTTTGTCATCTGATCTGGATCTACATTTGTTTTACATGCAAATAATGTGTAAATATGAAGTAAAAAATGGATCTGTGGATTTTTCAACTAGAAATTGAGTTCCAGCCATTTAAAGATAGCAAATAATTATAAAATTAAATTTAATACCAGCAGTATCAAATGATTTTTCAGGGCAACATCCCAGCAAATTATAATAACATTAAACCCAGCAGTACTTGAATGATTATACAGTGCAACATACCAGTGTATTGAGCAAGTGCATCCGAGGCAGCAGGCACAGCCCCCATCTGTTTATAGCATATCTGTAAATGTACGAGTCCTTTCTCTTGTGATGTTGTAACATTATACACAACACCCGGTAAACATTCGCTCCACAACCAAAAAGAGAACTTAACAAAACGAGCAAAAGCCACTTCCGGGATTGAGCGAAAGCACTGATTTGTTAACAAAAAAGTGAGTATGGCCAACATTTTTCTCTTAATAAGAAAGACAGACGAAGTTTTGAAAAATCGGAGAATGTAGTGCCGTGTAAGATTCACGGAAAACACGGTTACATATTTCAAACATGTAAATTGTTCCGGCTAGAACTTTTTCCCAGCGAACAATGAAGCATGTTTCTTTACAAACTTGTCATTTCGACTTTATTTTGTTCTATGCTTGCCTTTAGAAATTATTTCTACGTAGCGTGTAAATCGAATATCTGTCGCTAGTGGCTGCTGTACAGATTTCAGATGGTGTAACGTCTCTTTTAACAATTTATGCTCATTTTTCAAGAGGTGTGTGAGCGAAAGATTTATATTTGGTCGACAAACTCCGGGTATATTTAAAAGTAAGTAAGTATATGTTTATTAAAATGACATATAAACACGGGATTTTTATAAACAATTACAATTATCATTAGTAAGTGTACCTGACTCCTTTAATGCATATAATGAAAACGAATATAGTATCTATTTGAAGTGTAAACATTTTATTTGTAGAAAAACGTTCATATCTGTATGATCAGATATAATCATTCCAGACACATTTATACACATATATTATTTCTAAAAACTGTACACTAATTAGATATAAAATACCGTGTTATGAAGAAAACATGATTAGTAAACGACGGGCGATTTATATCACACTGTCACTGTGAAACCATAATTTTTCAGCTAAAAAACAACGTAACTTCCACCTTTGCTTTTATTACAATAATATTTATTTAATATATATTGATATTTACTAGCTTATGATACGATGGTGATATTTAATTTACTGGCGTGAAATGACAGAAATAGATATGTTCCGATATGGTAAAACTGTTTTTCCTTATGAGGCAAAGACGAACGGAATATCAGTATTTATGTACCCCAGAAAAATGCGAGAAATCTAAAATTGTCATGAGCTGGTGCTTGTCGTTTATTCATCGAAACCCTAAGCTAAATAAATGTAAGTGCGATGAAAAAAAGAAAAGGAAACTCCTTCTCGTTGCAACATTGTTTCACATAATTGGACATTAAGTTCATATATTGAAATGTCTCGGAGCTGTAACACAGTATATGAAAAATCCACGTGTGTAGTGAATACGTTTAGAATAACAACCAGGTATGCTGGTGGCTGGTGTTATGTTTTCGCTCTGCCTCCTATGCTTCGCTCCACAACAAGCTCTTTCGCTCCTACACTCCTTGAAAAACAAACATTAATCGTTTAAAGAGGTATAACACCATCCGTATCTGTACAGCAGTCACTAGCGACCGGTATTCGACCGACATGCAACACAGAAACAATTTCTATAAGCAATCAAAGAACAAAATTAAATCGAAAAGACAAGTTTGTTAAGAAACATGCATCTTTGTTCGCTTGGAAAAAAGTTCTAGCCGGAACAATTTACATGTTTAAAATATGTAACCGTGTTTTCCGTGAAGCATCATCATCCTTACACGGCACTACATTCCCCGATTTTTAAAAAAGTTCGTCTTTCTGTCTCATAAAGAGAAAAAATGTTGGTCATACTCACTTTTTGTCTGCTTTCGCTCAATCCCGGAAGTGCCTTTCGCTCATGTTGTTATGTTCTCTTTTTGGTTTGGAGCGAATGTTTACCGAGCGTGTACACACTCCATACACAAGTGCTCCTTCAACCTACAACTGATACAATAATTGTTAACCCTTTTCTCCATGGGATATGACTGTTATCCATCGGCAAACAGTGTAGATCCAGACAAGCTGACACCAGATCATGATCTACACTATTGCTTCTAGATTATTGTTTTGTTTCTGACCAAGAAGATACCTGTTTAGAACCCGATAAGCCAGCACATCCATGCCTTCCTATCTGGATCTATTGCATATGTTAAGACATGCTAGAACAGTAAAGAAAAATAACTAGATCTAGAAATTTCATCAAATGTTTACATAAATTCACAAAAATTAATCAACACAAAACAAAACTTTAAATGCCATAAGTGTTATAATTTATGATAATAACAACAATATGTTGTGTCCTTTCGACTTACATAATTATGTAAACAATATGAGATATTGGTAAAAGTGTGCTTGAACATGAATTTCCTGGGCAATCTGGTTTAGTAATAAGGCTGACAAAATTAAATGTTGATCTCTCTGTTTATAATTGAAAGTTCTTTCAAGTTTTATTGAACTGCATTTTGCTGTAACAGATATTTTGATATTGTTATTTTTTTACCACTGGCAGTGCAGTGACAAATGAAGACGGCCTTTAAGAAATCAATTTTAAAGATCTTCATAAAAAGGACTTACTTTGGTTGAGAGCCTTGCTTAGCCATCCAATTAAAGTTTATACCAAAAATTTAACTATTCACCGTTTACTCTCTATATACATGTTTTAATGCATGAATGACCAGTGTAGATCCAGATCAGTTGGCACATTTGTGCCATCTGATCTGAATCTTCTTTGTTAGCATCTTGGTCAGAAATAACCTAATGAATATAAAAGCAAACAGTGTAGATCCTGATTAGACGGCACAGATGTTTTTCCCAAACATTGAAGGTGTTTATGTAGTCAAGTGTTGATTTATGCATGTATTTAGTCAGGTGGTAAAAACCACCCTTTCTAGAGAAACTTGAAAGAAGAATACCTTCTCAAATTGTCGATCTATGAACAAATTTAAGTTGTTTATATTATTATCAAACTTAACAATGCACAAGGTTCCACACTAGATGCTCAACATTTCTTATTCTTTGAAAAGTTTAACTCTTTTATATACATAGTGAAACAAATGTAATGGTTTCTCTAAATATACATTTTACTTTGATATAAATAGCAATTTTTCTTAAATTATTTATTAAAGGGAAGAAAATAACAAATGCTGAATATTAAAGGGAAGAAATTTAATAAATGCGGATTTTTTTGCAAAATATTACCGGTAAACCAGCTAAATTCAGTGGTCTGGCATTCCTAAATGATGTTATTACCACAAGCTGTAAGCTCCTTGGATAATTAGATAATCATACATAATTGTTAAATTGAATTGCACATGAAATAACTTTTTCCCCAATCTCATTAATATCATCTTCTTAAAACGGTAACCGCTATGCTATCAGGATCTGAAGTCACAATTTTAAATGTGCTTTTATCACGGTGCCTGTCCCGCCGTGGGGAATCAATAGTACTAGTTACGAACATTTTAGAACGCGAGCGCGAGCTCGGAGGAAAAAAGGTAAATATTTACATATATTCTTTTATTTTCTAAAAAAACATGTTGTTCACAGAATGCGCGCTAATGAAAGCTTTCGGTCGGTACCTTTGTTGTTGCTGAGAATGGTGTACTAAATTCCTGAAAGTCAAAAAAGTGTTTTGGTGCGGACAAATTTTACGAGTACTAGTCACGAACAACCTTTATTTTGCTTGTTTTTATCGTAAAAGTGAGATTTCAGATATTGCACAACAAATTTTTACGCACATTTACTGTTTCCTGATGTCTTTAAATTGCTATTTAAGCACAAAATCCGACAAATCTCGCGTTTTGGCCAAAACAAATTTTCAGTACTAGTTACGAACCAAAATATCATGAGTACTAGTAACGAACCAAAACTACTATATGTCAGTGTATGCATATTACCAACTATTATAACATATTATCAGCTATGTTTTCCGCATTTTATGCAAATAACATTATAGGTTATCTTTGTTATAAACATAAAATGACATTTCGACCATGATCTTCAAGATTTTCCTATAGGCATTGCAGATTGATCGATGACCGTCGCGTTCCTGTATTCCTTGCATTACGTTATTAATCTTTCTTGACGTCATAAACCGTTTGACTTTCTTCAGTCAGTGCTGTTTTCAATTACGTCCTTTGATGGTCGTCGAGCACGATGTTAATAGTACTTCTAAATTTACTTTTAGGTTTTAATATTTCGGCCAGTTTTAAGATGGGTGGTTTCAATATCCCGGCGAATATAAATTTGGATATTGTTCAATCACCCCCAGGGATATACTTCCTGCTTTCTAAATTTTGCCTTTGGCGTTGTCTGTGATATGCAGGATTTATTTTCTATCCCATTGTTTTCTCGTTTAGGGCAAATCCATTCTTTTATCTGGGGACCATACGCCGCTGAACATGTAATAGTATTAATCTGAAAATCTGAATCTACCGCATTGAAGGTACCATGTTCACCGCCATATGCATACCATCGTTTGGGATGGATCAAAATTGTACTGTTTATTGGTGTAAATATTGAAAAAAGGTGAAATATGCATATCAGGAATCGCCACATTCAGAAAAGACAGCCTCCCCACACAGTCAAGAAGAAGAGAGGGGGAGAGAGCATGGTTAATTAAATGATCAGTTTCAAAAAAGACACCACTAACAATAAACAAAAATGAGAACCCGAGGGGTTACCGCCTCGGAATGGTCAGTGGCAAATCAAATTGCCACTGGGGGTTTAAACCAGGTTCTAGGGTGCACCAACCTCACACTTGCCCCCAACAGGTTCTCATATCACAAAACAAGTACAAGTTGGCTTGGTGAAAAGACTCCAACCCACTTATCGGCTTAACAATGTTGCATGCAAAAGCACACAAACATATAAAACATAAGAAGCTAAGAGCATTGCAAAGCCGAAGGGGCGGGTACTCAATGATCTTACCGAGACCAGAGCTCCTGGAGTAAAATCAGCAAGAACACGATGACAGGGATAAAAGAAACAAATCGAGCTTCTAGGTTCTTTTAAGAAAAGATTTCCCCATTAACCCTCATAAACTCTTAAACCCGTGCCACCGTCGTGCAACCAAAGAGGTAAGCATAATGATCAACTGTAGAAGGGTTAATCACCAGGCCTGCAGAGCGCTGTAAAATATCATGTTGGTAACCTTTCTTTTTAAATTTACAGATGGTTTTTACGAATAACCGGGAGAAATTAACACTGCCTTTTATCTTTTTAAGTTTTTAAATCAAATCTCCATAAAAAAAACTGGCTGTGAAATACCTTGTTGCAAAAGTGATTTTAAACTGCATTTGTATTTATGAATTAAATCTGGGTATCGGCGATAAAACTTGCAAAAGGTTTTCCTTAATTTGTGATACCGATAACCTTGTTTTAAAAGTTTTTCTGTAATGCAAAGCAAAGTAGTTGAGTTGCGCTCAACCAGGGGCTAGGCGGCGTGGGCAGTAAAAAGCATTACATTACTGCCAATGAACAGGCTCAATCAAACCGAGCCTGCAATATTTTCATAATTGTCGTGGTCGAGGGTCTTCAAAGTTCCCTTTTCATCTATTACATAGCGAGATATATCCAAGAGTTTTAAATTTGTACAATGTAATGTCCTGTTAGATATGATAAAATAGCCGCCGCTGATATACCGCCTTTTGGAAAATCTTGCGATGTATCACCGACGGTTATTTATTCTTTATTGCATAACTGCGGCGGCGGCTATTTTTTCATTTCTAACAGGAAATTACATTGTACAAATTTAAAACTGTTGGATATACCTCGCTATGTAAGAAAGTCAAACGGTTTATGACGTCAAGAAAGATTAATAATGTAATGCAAGAAATACAGGAACGCGACGGTCATATATCCATCAATCTGCAATGCCTACAGGAAAATCTTGAAGATCATGGTCGAAATGTCATTTTATGTTTATAACGAAGATAACCTATAGCGTTATTTTAATAAAATGCGGAAAACATAGCTGATAATATGTTATAAAATTTGGAAATATGCATACACTGACATATAGTAGTTTTGGTTCGTAACTAGTACTCATAATATTTTGGATAAGGGTTGTTCGTGACTAGTACTCGTAAAATTTGTCCGCACTAAAAACTTTTTTGACTTTCAGGAATTTACTACACCATTCTCAGCAACAACAAAGGTACCGATCGGAAGCTTTCATTAGCGCGCATTCCGTGCACAACATGTTTTTTAAAAAATAAAAGAATATATTTAAATATTTACCTCTTTTCTTCCGAGCTCGCGCTCGCGTTCTAAAAATGTTCGTAACTAGTACTATTGATTCCCCACGGTGTGTCCATATCGGCGATTTCTTTGCAAAATTCGCTATATCGGCAGTTTCTTTGATTCGGCAACGGCTATTCTTTGCTAAAAACAATAGAAGGATAGCATCTGCCAACATTCCAGGAGCTGTTATTATGGATATAAGGTAATGAGTAAAAAATGGTAGTGCACGGAACATTAGAATGTCTTAACTATTGATTGTAGTGTTTACTTTTTAATTATCAGCGAGTATGGCTGAAATGTCGATGAAACTAGTTGACGATACACCGATAAAGAGCACAGGTCCAGCTTTTTCGCAGTCTATAACGAGTGTTTACTTTGATATCATACGTATCAAGCGATATATTATATTCATTTTTCAATATTATTTAAAATAATACTTATAAATAGGTCGAAATGTAAATGGATTTATCCAAAACTCCTTATTTTCGGTTTAATTGGGGCACCGGTAGTTTTTAGCGCACAGGCAGATTCTCTGCATCGCGCAATTGGCAGGCTTAACGCTAATGGCTGTTGAGACACCTGTTTACTTATTGTACTGCGGACAAGTTAGAATTTAGTCAATAACAATAAAATGATCATCGGTATTATAATGTTAGATATGCATAATTTTAATGTTTTTATTGCATGGGTGGAAGAACGAGCACCGGCAAGCGAGTGAATAACGATATTGGATTATTAGAAATACACGTTCATTTGGGAACCTGCCTTTCGAACTTTTACGCTTTGTTTTATTATGTTTTTCACCCGGACAAATACCTTCTCGACGGTCTAGAGCTCTGAAATTTCGGCCATAAGCTCACCTCAAATATCTCTAAAAACCGTGAACATTTCAAAGATATTGGATTATCGCAAATACCCGTTTACTCGTGTATGCAAATAAATTCGTGCCTTAATTGTCCTGTGAAATGTCCATTTAACGGAGAATGGACACCATGGGGATTTTTGACTGTCTGTACACTTAGTTGCGGAGTCGGTGTACTGGTTAGTTCAAGGTCGTGTGCTGCAAATTCCACATGCCTAGGAGACTCTGCCGAAATAACATTATGCACCATCAATAGATGCCAAGGTAAGCACAACAGTTACTTTTTGCGAAATCATGTACACTTTTGATACGTAGGGGCCTACTCAAATATATAAAACCCGAGCTAATATGATAAAACTTCATATAATTATATGACTACTGATAACATCTTGCAATAAAGTTACTGTATTTACGTTGTTTGTGTTACCCTTAGTGAAACTGAAATAAAATCACTCTTCTTCCAAACGAAGATGAATGCCCTTGTTATCATATCGATGTTTTCCACATAGAACTATAAAATAATATTTTATTCTATTTTTGTTCGTTTTAATGACATATATAATGTCAAAATGAACAATACATATCTAGACTAAACGAACTGCTTATTAAAATTTATTTTTATTCAATATAATTGCCAGTATAGCTTTAGGTATTGTTTAATCCTCCCACAGGATATACCGGCTTTTTCTACTTTGGGCGTCTTTCCGGATACGCGGGACTTATAATAGACTTATAATAGACCATGTTAAAAAAATATTGAATGTGATATCGCTCTTTGTTTTCTTGTTTTTGAGGTTGAACCAAGGTAAAAAATTCTCCATAGACACTAATGTTAAATAAATGATTTTCAATTGCATCTTGTCGTTTTATTTATGTCTTAATCCCAGCAAAACCTGGTATCAGCTTGAAGGTCTGTCCATCCCCTTTTGTCTACAATAAAGCAAATGGCATGTTAACTTACTTGTAAGAATATCCCAGTTCACCGAATGACGTCACCCTCAATTTGTCTAGTATCCATACGCGGGATTTCCCCAACCTACTTTCACTTTCCAATTAACTGATCATCCATTTTCTGTCAGAATTTCTTATTTTATGTCTCAAATTATTTCTAAATGATTGCTTGTATCATAATGAACAAAACTAACCACATTATGAAGTATTTCATGTCTTTAGATACAGAAAGAAAAATGAACTATTTAGCAATTCGCACTACATTCGAGTGGACCACGGAGGAATACTGAGTTATTTACCTTAATACAACCTATAAGAGAACTTAACTTCTTTATAATAACTCTATATTTGTTCTACATATAGCAGCACCTTTTCTAAGAAATGTTTCCAAATTTCAAAGCATTCTGATTACCCGGTCCATGAAAAACACCATATCTATATAGCCACTATCCATGGCCTCGGTCAAGCTATTTTAAGCTCATTTTTGCTGATTTCATATATCGCAACATTTTGGGTGCCATTTTAAAAACGCGTTACTTTTTCATGCCATATTGGTTTTTTTGATTGTATTAAAAGTTACATTGTATGATTACACTGCAAAAGTCTGATATTTTTACCATAAGCAGCCATGCAAGTGCAATTAATTCAATTTTTTAACAAAAATGGCTGTTTTTTTCATCAATTTTCACATTCACCACAAATTTACTGACCCAAACATCAAAAAGTACTGACTAAAATTTACTTATTTCATCAAAACAATATAATTACAACAAACTTTTATGAGCAGCTTTAATAATTAGCTGATTTGAGTGGCCAACCCAGTCAATTAAAGGCCTACACTGTAATTAGCTAATTAAGGCTGTTAATTGCCATTGACATCACCTTAACACCAATTTGTGATTGTAGCACCTTAACATAGTAAGTTGACTATATAAAGTCAGCAAAATGTTTCCAAGGTGTGTGTGTACTCCCTAAGCCACACTAGTGTCTGTTTGACTCTCAAATATGGTGTCTTATAGGAAAAGAAAACACATAGGGGCTAAAACTGGGTTCCAAAAAGGCCGGCCGAGTGCTATGAAAGGGAAGTCATTTGAATATGAGGAATCTACCTCTGAATCTAAATTTGCACGCTTGCCCGAACAAACTTTTAATGACCGAATAGTACAGGAAGGAGAAATTCTTACTTTTAAAGATGTTGATGGCTCAAGTACGAATGTGAAACCACTCCGCAGTCTGTCTAAAGCCAAAACCCTGCTTGAGGAGTACACACACCATAAAGTTGACTCTGGTAGCTACCACCCTGACTTGCTTGTCAACAAGATTTATAGGCTTCTGGACGTCTGTCTAATGTTCAACTCTGAAATTAGAAAACACATGTCTTTAAAGCCTCAATGCAAAGGATATCTGATGATTGATGCTGCCAACTTGGGGCTGGGCTGCCAGTGAGCGCCTCTTCTGTGAGAAGTGCTCATATGTCAGCCCATACTACAAGCTCTATGAGGAGGTTGAAACTGACAGAAGGGGCAGAAAAGCAGCACAAATTAATGTTGATATACAACTGGGTCTCATGACCACGCCAATATCCAATACCGGCTTAAGCCGGATATTGGCCAATGCCAATATTCCGCCTCCAAATCTGCCTTCGCTGCAAGCTATGGCAAATAATGTTTCAACATCAGTAATAGAGCTTAATGAACAAAGCATGTCACAAATAAGACAGCAAATTAAATCAGACAATAAACTGTGTGGCCTGTCAGACCCATCCTTGGTCAATACTGAGGGTGACAGTTGCTATAATAACCCTCTGTTCAGCAGTGACAGTACACCTTTTCAAGGAGGCACTATTGCTGTAACTACTATGTGTGACAACAGCACAAGATCCAAGCCTGTCATTGGGGTCCATGTGGCCAGTAAGCTATGTGTTGTGGCAAGCAGACTGAAAAACAAAGGCATCAATGTTGAGAGCCCAAATCATTCTGGCCACTGTTCAGCCACAATCAAAGAGTCCGACTCCATTGGCAATGAGGGAAGGTGGAATGAGGCTGTCACCCGGCAAATAAACCAGGACTTAAATATAGCCTGTTTCACTGGAGATGGTGACTCCAAAGGCCACAGTGGAGTAGATAGAGGCCAAATAAAGCCTGTCACACACCTGAAAGACATTAGGCATCTGGCAAATTCTATGAAAAGACCCATTAATAAGGCACCATTCAGTAAAGGCATGTTCAACGCACCGCCTTCGCATAAGACTAACATACGTAACCGGTTTGCTTTGTCAATCCGCTCAAGGTGTAAAGCTGAGCTGAAACAGTGTCACAAAAAATACAAGGGTGACATTCACAAAGTAAAAAAGGACATGCCTTAAATAGTTAGTGCCATTATAATGTGCTACAAAGGCTACTGTGGCTCATCATGTCAAAAATACAGTCTTGTATGCAATGCAATTAAGATGACTGTTTCAGATGAGGTTGTTCTGAAATCTTGTATAAACATGCTATTAGGCCCAGACAGCATTGAAAAAACTAAACTGCTGACATCCACACAGAAATGTGAGGCAGTGAATAGGGCCTATCAATTTGCCACTCCCAAACAAATGAACTTTGCCCGCAATAGCACTGGTCGCATCCATAGCACCATTCTTAAACTATATCTTGGCTATGCTAACTCAGTACTGCTCAAGTCAGAAAGAACTGGAGCACCAATAAAAAGAAGCTCATCGGTTATCCGGTTCTTGCAAAGAACCGAGCAAAGAGTCGCACGACTGAAATCGGAGAATTACAAGCTTCGTGCAAGGCAGTCACGATATGCTACACGAAAGCGGCGATTCAGCCTTCACTCAAATTTGCACTATTCTAACGGTATGACAGATCCAAAACCAGATTTTAGTGCTATACCACACTTAAGTGACCACTGTTATTCCAGTTAACAGTGTTTTCCAGTGCTTCACAAACAAATGTGCTTGTATTCATTTCATCGGCATATTCTGACTTGTCGGACTGGCAGTTTTCACTGACAGAATATGCCGAAAGAATGAATTGATGTATATAGTGTAAATATGTTGTTGTTTTTATCATATTTAACCATTTAGAAATTTAAATAAATAATAAATAAATACCAAAAAATACACTTTGGCAATTCATCGCCATTTATTTCATGCCCCAGACAATCAGTTCTATCCCTGCAGGCCTGCCTTTGGTTGTTTACTGCCTGCGGCTCTAAATTCAGATGGCTGAAATTGCAAAACAAAGAATAATGACAGAGATGTGACACATGCATGTCCTCTGGAAGCCTTTCCATGTTGTGGTGTATTTGATAAACAAGTCTATGAATATAATAATATCTTCTAACTGTGTCACCAGGAAATTTCACTCTCATTCTCCCATACCTCATGCCCTTTTGGTCCCTAAGTGTCCCACCCCACCTTAAACACCCCTTGTTGCCAAATACTTCACAGTTTGTGTCTATTCTTCTTTGTAATGCTAAGAAAAAGTGATTTAAAGACATTCTGACTGCAGACGACAAAAATAAACAAGTACCCGGATGTTGTTATTTTTTCTTATAGGTTGAACCAAGGTAAAAAATTCTCCATAGACACTAATGTTAAATAAATGATTTTCAATTGCATCTTGTCGTTTTATTTATGTCTTAATCCCAGCAAAACCTGGTATCAGCTTGAAGGTCTGTACATCCCCTTTTGTCTACAATAAAGCAAATGGCATGTTAACTAACTTGTAAGAAAATCCCAGTCCACCGAATGACGTCACCCTCAATTTGTCTAGTATCCATACGCGGGATTTTCCCAAACTACCTACTTTCACTTTCCAATTAACTGATCATCCATTTTCTGTCAGAATTTCTTATTTTATGACTCAAATTATTTCTAAATGATTGCTTGTATCATAATGAACAAAACTAACCACATTATGAAGTATTTCATGTCTTTAGATACAGAAAGAAAAATGAACTATTTAGCAATTCGCACTACATTCGAGTGGACCACGGAGGAATACTGAGTTATTTACCTTAATACAACCTTGAGCAAATTATTAATAAGAAAATGGCGCACTGAGGGATCCATGTTCACCGTCATTTTCACACCACTGCTTTTGATTATTAAAATGTGTGCTGTTTACAGTGTTAATCAATTGACACCTGCAAAATATTGATATTCATCGTGTTTGCTGACTATGAAAGTTTATTTTATGATGAAAAATGTACTTTCATCATAAAATATCAGTAACGTTTTGTTTTGTGTCGTGTCCTTACTGAAAAATGATCTAGGTTTGTAACAGTTATTATTGTCACCATAAATGATATTTGAATATCATATAATAATACTGGTGTAATTTGATAGTAACCGTATTGTGATCTTGTTTCAACACATTTGTCTGTAACAGACGCAATTTGGACTAAATGGTCCGACCGGGACAGCTGCTCGGTGACCTGTGGTATAGGCATAAAGAAGCGACAACGACCATGCAATAAACCGGAGCATTCGTTTATGGTTTCAAACTGTTACGGATCTTCAGATGATGCTGAGATATGTTATAAACCGAGCTGTACTGGAACAATATCGTGTTCTATGTTTTAATTATGAAAAGGCAGAACGTAATTGAATAATGTCATCGTTCTAGAATAAACTATGGAGAGAAATCATTGGCATGTTCTCTAGAGAAACATAATAAAACACTTGCGGAAGAATTTTTTACATGTATTGCATGATTTTATCAGTAAAAAAAAGAAAAATCTTACCTCTGAAAGCAAAATGGAAATAGTTTTAAAGCTTATGTATTAACAGAAGCGAGCTGGTCTGACTGGTCTGATTG
The DNA here is from genome assembly GCA_038501625.1 of Corbicula japonica. Lineage (NCBI taxonomy): Eukaryota > Metazoa > Mollusca > Bivalvia > Venerida > Cyrenidae > Corbicula > Corbicula japonica. Next base: position 38,086 of record JAZAYU010001099.1, on the reverse strand, counting down.
GAGTAGTTGCTCTGTGACCTGTAGAATAGGCATGAAGAAGCGACCGACAAAGACGATGCAATAAACCGGAGCTATCGTATATGTTTCATATTGTCATGGATCTTCTAATGTTGTTGAGATTTGTTATAAACCGAGCTGTAATGGTATGATACCGTGTTCTGTTGAGTTAATATATAGATAGATGCAATTTTAAATAGAAATTATTACATAACGTATCATCTTCTAAATTTCATTTAACAATTTAATTTTATTAAACTTTAATGTAAGCGTGTATCTGTGAGCGTGTATATGTATAATAACTTATATTTATATTACAGCAGAAATTTCGGTTGTGAATGGAGTTTTGGAATTCGATGATCAATATTTGGAAAAGAAGATTGAACATGAACTGCAATCTTCAGCTGCTAGATTTACCTATTACTGACGCATTCATGTTCCCTTTCATATAAGCGTTTATAAGAGACAGTTTTTTCATATGACAGTCTAATATGCTAAGAGAGTATCCAGCCTTATAATGGACCAAGAGGTTTAAAAGATGTTTAATATAAGAATTAGAACTGACGTATTGAATATGAAATTTTCATAACAGTTGTGCTTAGACGTGATTCGGTATATTGGATATTGTGGCAAATACAAAACAGACAAAACGGGGACAAGATGAACAACCACAGTATATTAATTGGAAAATATCTGTGTTTAATACAAGAAACGAATATTTACAAACTGTTCTTTCCAACATTATAGAGATTTTAAAAAGTGAAACCCCCTGACAATTTATTATCATCAACAGTTGTATCAACTATAATTTTGGAAATATCTTCAATAATTTAATATGAATCATATTAAGATGATTATCCAGCTGTCCCAGTCGGATCACATTACAAAACTATTTCTTTTATCTTGCTTTCGTGTTCAAGCTAGTTTGACTCTAGATACTCTGATCTCGGTAATGTTTTTGAATTCTCACCATTTTTCTTGAAAACGCCAACGCTTCATATTACATTTGTATATGTTGTCTGGGTTTTGCATACAACATCGTCGAGTTGAATGGTTGTTTGGAGCTAATTCTCGAAGACAAAGTGCAATTTTTTTGTTGTTGTTTTTTTGTTTTTAGAGAGCCTATTGCGGCAAGTAAGGAGATGCTGCACCCTAGAACCTGATTTAAACACCCTGTGACAAAATGACCGCCACTGACCGTTCAAATGCAGTAACCTCACGTGTTCTCATAAACTGCTGGCTGTTATTTATCTTCGTATATATGCAGCTTTTTACAGTTTAAATTTCAGAATAAACAATTAAAATCACGTTGAATGGCAACACAGGCGGCAAGTTATAAATACCCCAATATCTAACCTCATTTTACTTTTAAAATTTAGTCTGAACACACACATTTACAAATTTTAATGAGCGCTGGTTAGTTTCAATGTTATCATTATGTTATCATTTACAAAATATTGTGATGACTTTAACAATGAAAGGGTATTGTATTATTGTTTGATAAGCTTGATAAACTAAACAAAATAATATTTATTTTAGTTTGGAGATATGTAGAGAAACATAAGGTAACTAAAGATGGATCTGATGAAGCTGCTAGTATTATTTACCCTCACTGAGGTTTGTGTAATATCTTTTTTTTATTTCAGTTAGAGCTAAACCGGGTTAGATTGACAGTCTTACTAACTGTTCATTTGATACTTTTATGAATGCTGTTTTTATTTATTTTAACTGCATTTTTCGGTTTATAAACTTCAATAACATGTCTAGAAATTAATGAATATTTGACCATATTGACGTTTTAACTTCAATTTAGAAAGGCACGTAATAGTAAACGTAAAGTTCTTAAAAATCTTCTAATTTAGTTGGTTCGATTTGCTTTTTTGACTCGAGCGTTTATAGTTTCTTTTAAATATAACGGCTTATCCACTTCCTATTAGCAAGTAATAAATATTTGACCATATTAACGTTTAACTTCTATTTAGAACGACAGGTTATATTTACAGTTTTGAAAAATCTGCATATTAAATTGGTTTGGTTGGCTTTTCATTTCTTGTTTATTGTATGTAATGTTTAAAACATATTTTCTTAGCCATTTCTATTCTCGTAACAAGAAAATCATTTTGTCACCGACAAACACAATGAGGTTGACATATTTTATATGACCAAATATCATAAAATTAGACTTCACAAATAATAAACGAACAAGTAAATTCGTTGAATTTTTGTCCCCTGGCGAGTACTGGTTATTACTTACACAACAACTGGAGACATAAGGCTTTATTTATAATTGTGTATTACAGCCAGATTCAAAAAATTGACTCAATTTTGTGAAAAACATGTCGCCAGCCTTTGGACGACCATTTCTTAAAGGTTAAAACTCTAAAATTAAATATTGCTATTTTTGGGAGAGATCTGATGTTTTCTTAGAACAAACATCACTGAGATAGCCATTTATGTTACTTTCTTTAAGTTTTATAGCATGCTAAATGTCTAGTAGCATCGCTTTTTTGCATGTCGCCAGGCAAAACATCAATTTTTACAGTAAATATGATGACTGGAAATTAAGAAATGTGCTGTTTTTTAATGTTTAAGGCACGTGAAAATATGATATTAGAAAGTTCTGTTGCAGTTGGATGCCTTTTTAAACAATGACACTGGTTTTAAGGGATGTCGCCAAAAAAACTTCTTTCCTACCGTAACCATTTTCAAACCTCACTGCTGATGGTATTAAATAAGATAAAAACAGTTATAAAGGCATAAATATTTTATAGAATAATCAAATTTTATGTATTTAAAATTAAAACACCTGTGGCTTTTTTATATTTTTATTGGTCATAGCCTTAACACTTAATTCTTGATGTCCGATAATAAAATTTTCCTCCGTAACTGTATTTTACTTCTTTTAATCTATGTTAATTCCATTGATCAAATAGTTTACATCAATTACATGATTATCAATTGATTAATACATACCATCACAAAATAAGTATTATTTATTGCAAATTGTAGTCAAAAATGTTTAAAAAATTTCCTCCGTAACGTTTTCTTCCGTAACCAAAAGTATCATGATTGCTTCTAGTGCTAATTAAATTGTTGTTATCAACTGACTGCCTCGTTATTATCACAGAAGCCGTCAAGTAATATGGTCAGAAGTGGTAAGATAGTTAAAATTCACCCTTGTAATTTTGGGTTACGGAGGAAAGTTACGGAGGAAGCTAAAAAAGTAACGGAGGAAAAATATGCACGATTATCAACTTATCCTCGTAAAACTTGTGTCTAAATGTAAAAACACATGAGTTTTTATTTCAAAAAAAATGTTCCTCTATTGCAACTGATACGTAAGTACTCCAAATTGTTTTTCAAAATTCAAACAAATACTATTATTGTACCGAATAAAATATATATGCAGGTTACTTTTTATTTTGACCGATGTATGGTTTTGCTTGAGCTTGGCCTCTATTGCTTGAACATTAAAATTACATTTTAAATGAAAGTTATGCAAACATAAGTGAAAATATTTAGCTCACAACATTTTATAAACCTTGAAATCAGTTGAATTACAATGCAGTACCAGGCACGATGAAAATACCCGTGTTGTTGTTAGCACAGACAGTGATGTACAGTGGTCTGCACTCTTATTTTATGAACATAGTTCACTTGAAATGCTTGATTGGGAGTTTTTTTTATTGAAGACAGATTGCAAACAGTCTGTTTCATATAACCTGATGATATGTACCTTTTAACATCTAGAAAAATATGAACAACATACACCTACTTAATATATTTTCCTCCGTAACTTTTCCTCTGTAACATTTGGATAACTTTTTTTGTTTGTTCAGCATTGTAAATTCAGAAAAGTTTTATTGAATTTGAATTTTTAGTTTGTTTATTAATACATATACGTACAATTACAGGTATGTTAGTACGATACTGGTCTCTGCTTAATTGGTAATGCATCTCTGTATTTGTTATAAAGTTATTTTCTGTAAATCTGAACAAACATGTACTCATGATAGTTGATAAAATAGCAGTCGTTTTTGTTTATATTCCACAAACATTGTGTGTTTAATCCATTAAACTATGTTTCCAGTCAACAATAACATGTTTAGAAGGTGTATACTGTAATAAGTACAGTGTTTATTATAAACCATGTGTTATAGGCACCTGCAGTTTTCCTCCGTAACTGAACATTTGACACAAAGAAGCAATTGTTATGTTTCGAGCTTATCGTTTAAATGGTGTGATCCACACGTTTATTCTGAAGTCTACACATTATTGCCTGAATAAAAACGTATTTCCTTTTCACAAATGCAGTTGTCCATTTTTCGGGTTTTACTTGATCAAAATTGAGTCAATTATTTGAATCTGGCTGATTACTGATTCCAACAAAGTTTCATTGAAATTAATCCAGTAGTTTCAGAAACATTGCGCTGAAACGAATAATGTTCTATATACACACATCTTCACCAGTTGTTTGTTTGTTCTGCTTAGTCTACCCATATGATATGCGCACCGTCTGAATCATCGTTGAACTGCTGGACCTACCTTTAGGCAAGCAGTAGATCGGCTTGCTTGCATATATCTCATGTCTGTTATTATATGTTAATAAATAAGTGATTTGATATTGGCCCTGTTATTTGTCCGATGGTACTTGATTGAGCACTTTCATTAATTTAATTACAGTCAAACCTGTGTTAAAGACCACCTGCAAACAAAGACAACCTGTGGACAAAGACCTCTCTTAATCTGTCCCACTCACTAATGTAAAGAACACATTTACATGTGAGCAAAGACCACCTGCCTTTAAAGACCACTTTTGAGTTCTCCCCTGTGTGGTCTTTGTAGACAGGTTTGACTGTATTACGTCACGATGCCAATTCATACGTCATTTGAGTGATATGTGACGTAATTTAACGAATGTTTACTACTATTATTTTAAAAACATTACTATTAAATTTGTTTAATTTTGTTTTAAATCAATGGAAATCTTTATCACTTTTTCGACCCTGTCTTATTAGCCAATCAAAATGCTTCAAATGTGGGCTTTATATCTATAACACTTTTCGGCCCGGGGCCGACAAAGTGTTAATGATAATGGCCCTGTTATAAAGCAGGCCGTCGTGTTATTGAACGTGGCAGATGCCTTTTTATAGGGCTAATAACGTATATTTATTTAATATAGAAGATTTATTGTGTTGCATTTTCCTGAATTACTTATCAGCCTTGGGAATTACTGATAAAACTTTAATAAACCAATTGTATGTCACCAATTTCATTACGGTGTTGGTTGGCTTTAAACCTTGTTTTCGGCCAATGCAATGTTGTAAATAGTGTGAGGTTTATAAATAATACAGAGCAGAAATTATACAAACTATTTCGGTTGGTGTTTATTCTTACTAGTGGGCGTTCTCGTAGACTCAAAATTAATGAAGAGCGACCTCTGGCGATTTATTTTTTATCGATAGTAACTAGGTAAATGTGATATGTTACATTACGAACATACTTGACAATGTTAAACAAACAGCTGAACAATATTTTCACATTTTTCTTGTTCAAAGGCTTTTTAAAGTTCCCTTTTATCCATTTCAATATCACACTTGCGTTGTTTTTGCGTCTGTGAAGGGTCTCCCCGTACATTCAATCACTGCTGATATAAGATTGTTTGAAGGTCGTTATCGACTTTTGTACGTGCATTTTGAAGACTTAAGCAGTTTAATCCATGGCAACTAAAGTTCTAAGGAATATCAGCAACAAGTTCCTGTTCTTGTCCCGGTTGTTCATCCACATCTTCAAGCAATTGAACTTTGGTCTGAACTATAAAGGCGCGTACGGAATGTGGGCTGTTTCAAAAAATGGCTGGTTTGGGTTTTCCTGTTATAAAAATGTGCACCAAACAGTTACTGCCATTTTCATACGTTGCAGAGGTGCCTTATCGTGCCCTTTAAAGATTTGTGAAGTTTCATCAAAATAGCACCATCCATTAAAAAAATATTCTAAAATAATGGGCAAAAATGTCAAGAGTGTGACAAAAAAAGTGTGACACTTTTAAAAATCACATTTGTTCAGACCATCATTTTACGAAAAGCTTGAAAAAAGACAAGTTTTAGTGCCGTTTTAGTAAAAGGTGCATTAATTAGGCATCAACTTACAATAAAATTAAGCATATTATACTTCAAGTTATCAAAATCTATGCTATTAGGTCAAGCGTGGTAGATAAGAAAATACCTCAGGAAAATCAATACATCTTTGTTTTATAAATTTATAGGACTTTAAAGATTAATAGTACAAAATAAATGTTGTGTTTATCATTACGTTTAATGTTTCTAGATGCAATAATTATAATATTATCCCCTCATTGAAATTTTATTTGTCTGCAGCTCCCTTCAGAAAATAGCAGCTAAATTTGTCAGAAGTGTGACAGTATGCCATATTCTGTCAACATACCCTTTACATGAAAACAAGAGCATGTTTTTTCCTAGAAATCTACCTCATGTTTTGTTAAATTGTGACAAACAGCAATGGCCTGAGTGAAACATTTTTGAGTACACTTAAGTGGTTGTCAGGAGTGTGATACACTTTCTTAAAAATACGATTTTTATCTTTATGCGATACCACAAGTTCTATAGCACTTATATTTGATGCTTCAACATGTGTTTTAACAGAAATAAACATTTAAATAATAAGAAGCAATAATAATTGTATTTTTAGCACAAAAATTAAAATTCTTGTGATTTATTTAATATTGGTCAATAAATCTTCATAAAATTTTTATTCTGTCACATATAAGTATTACGTGATTGATTTTGATCTCTGTAAAGACTGTAAAAACATACGGAGCAACCAGTTTGGACATTTTATGAACTTAAATTCTTAACAATGTTTTCACTTCACTTGCCATTTTTAAAATAGCCTAAATGACAATATCTTATGATATTCTACAGCGCTCTGCAGGCCTTGTGATTAACCCATCTACAGTTGATCACTATGGCTACCTCTTTGGGTGCACGACGGTGGCAGGGGTTTGAGAGTTTATGAAGGCTTATGGCGAAATCTTTTCTTTAAAGAACCTAAAGGCTCGATTTATTCTTTTATCCCTGTCATCGTGTTCTTGCTAATTTGACTCCAGGGGCTCTGGTCTCAGTAAGATCGATTACTCGCCCATTTTGCTTTGCAATGTTATTAGCTCTTTATGTTTTATATGTTTGTGTGCTTTTGCATGCATCATTGTTGAGCTGATGGGTGAGTTGGAGTCATTTCACCGAGACAACGTGTACTTGTTTGTTTAAATGAGAATCTGTTTGGGCAAATGTGAGGTTGGTGCACCCTAGAACCTGGTTTTAACACCCAGTGGCAATTTTGTTTTGCCACTGACCGTTCCAAGACGGTATCCCCAAAGTTTTCGTTAATTGTTTGTGGCGTCCTATTTGAATTGACATAGTTATATCAAACATGTTCTCTCTCTCTCTTCCTCTCTTCTTTTTCGCTGCTTTGGGAGGCTGTGTTTTGTGAGTGTGGCGATTCCTGATATGCATATTTTACTTTTCAGCAACCAGTTGACCGATTTCAAAAATCTTTTTAGTTCTCTACTCGGTTTCTGTAAGCAAAAAAACCCCAACAGAATAACAAGTTTTGATTTTTTATGAACTTTAATTTTTCACTATTGTTTCACTATTCCGGCCATTTTTTTAAACAGCTCATGCGCTAGGATTCGTTGGCAAAACATTTTGAATTACTATTATTACCCATGACTAGGCTAAAGCAAACCGAGACCTCAATACTTTCATATTTGTCGTGTCCGATGGCTTTCAAAGTTCCCTTTTCATCTTTTTAATAATTATATACTGACCGTCTAATGAAAGTTACCACTTTTGCTGTAGCTTTTAGATTCATAAAATCCAAAAAAAAAAAAATTCAAACCATTCGGCAAGGCAAAGTAGCAGTGGCATACTATCAGACTTTTTCTGCTACCAAAGAAAAAAGCTCAATAATAAATAGAAACAATAAAATCAAACCCAAAAAAAGCAGAACAACCAATGTGAAAACATTTTAAAGGATATTGTTCCTCTTCTTCGCGTCACGGAAGATTAAATTTACTAAATTTACTAAGGAACTAAGCGTGTCCAATGTTTTCTTTTACAACACACTCTACTGTTTAATTGGCTAAACTGGTGTCTGTTTTGGAGCTGATCATTTTATTAAGCATGCTCTCTCTTTCTCTTCTTCTTGGCTGTGAGACAATTCCTGATATGCATATTTTACTCTTTTGATAATGTTTCAGCAGACGGCAAATGTGAAATTTGCAGAAAACCGGAAAAAGGCTTGTGGATAGAAACACCAGTAGCGTGTTCCTGATCTTGATTATTGCGATTGTTTCAAAATCCGTCATAAGTAAAACTTCATTCGTATGAAGTCATTCATATTTTACCTATCGGATAGAGCGGATAATAGCAGATGTAATAACCAGAGTGGTTACTTTTTTCTGACCCCTAGTATATATATTTGTTGCAAAAAATGATAAGGATCGAAATTTAAAATCATTTAGAATATTTATATTTACTTAATTTGAAACTAAAATTAAGCATGCAAATAAAAGAAAAATCAGCTTATAAAACGAGTGCAAGTTCTAGGTGGAATATGCTTGTGTTAGAGGTATTCAACACTATTTCATTTGTAAAATCGATGTATAACTATTTTCATGTTCCTACGATACAAACTGCTTTCTCCGCAGGTGGTGCACAGCCTGGTGGAGATTGAATTATCGGTGCTACAATTTGACAACCCACTGGGGACATCATACACAGGGCAGAATCTCAATAACTCCAGAAAATGTTGTGACACCGGTGGCAGTAGCTGTAGAAACACGAGCGACACGTGCGATGTTTACTTCACTTTCTGTATCGGAAGGTGAGGTCAAACTCTGCGGAAACTTTTAGAAAAAAAGTGAAATAAGCCTATCAGAACTACCAACTTCAAAAGACACAGCCTCCCCTACACAGCTAAGAAGAAGAGAAGAGAGTCACTTGTGTTTGTTCAGATTTTTGTAGACATCTTAAGTGTAAACATAAATTCATTTTTATGTTCACTGTGTTCATATAATTTTATTTTTATTTCTTTTGTGAAACTTCCTGCTTATTTACCTAGGGTCAACTTAAAGCAACAGTTTCACTACGGTATCCAACTGTTTATTTCAACTTGCCTAGTATTTATTTTCTAATATGTGAGCAATACTTTCGAGATTTTATACTTATTTTTTAAATTTGTTCAAGAAAATAGAAATCAAAATTTCTCCATGCTATTATTATATGTTTTAAAACAGTTGTTGCCATTTCCACTTGATGCTTCTTCAATTTACACAAACTTGTAAGAAATTATTTTCAATAATTGCAATTCGATTTGTACAGACACATTTCAAGTTATGTTTGTTTACAATAAAGATTGAAATTCATGACATAAAAATATTATGATAATTCTGATAAAAGCTAAAATAATGTATGAAATAACACTTAATTTTCTTATTATGAAAGTAGATTTGCAAGATCTAGTTATAAATCGTATTAATTTTGGGATATAACTTGATGATTATATTGATATATGGATATTTAGGTAATGTGAAACAAGTAAAAGAAACAGTTCTTACATTTGCTATCCATTTGTGTGGAAATTGTTTTCGGTCTTGATTTGGCTGTATGGCTCATTCTGCAGTTCTAGAAATTATTCCAAAACTTTTCTTTCTGTTGTTCTGGTTTTCTAACAATGTCCCCGCCAGCCATTCATTTTCAGTTTATCTATATTTCAGTCTCAGCCACAGTAGTGTAGCGGCTGGTTGCAATGGCACCTCAGCTGATATGTCTAAGGATGTATCACACGATGTGTTCAAAATAACTGACACGAGACATTTAAGGAGATTTATGACTGCAACTGATTGGCTGAAGGTACAAAATAAATATACTGATGCATGCGTTATATCCAAACCGGTATGATGGTATGTACTTTGTCTGTCTTTTACATGGTTGGATAGACGCTGCATCCGTATATATATGGCTTATCCTATGCATTAAATATTCACTAAAGATATTGCTATATATTGGAATTTCTTAAACTTTATTTATACTGATACAAATTTGTAAGTAAAACTTCCTAGCACTTGTAGCCGTGTAGCGATTTTTAATATGGCGACATGACAAGTGACAAAATTTAGGTCATGTATTTCATACCGTTCTAACATTTGTTCAGTTTAAGAGGTCGCAAACATTGCAAATGGCGAAAACTGGCTAAAATTTCAAAAAAATGAATTTTGGGGGAAATACTTATTGCCACCTTGATTTTAGTAAAGAAATGTATTTAGCTAAGGATGTAGTTAATGTTTGCAAGCTCAATTTAGTCTAATTCATGTTCTAATTACCAAGCACATACTAAAACAAAAGAAAAACCGTTTGCATGAGAACTCTGAAATTCATGGACAATACACCAAAGCAACTCATACCTGAAATAAGTATATGCGGGTCTACAATGTTTAGTGCCAATTCGTCAAATTAATGTTAGGGTTTCCAAGAAATTCAAGGAAAACTTGCTTCCTGATTCAAATTTCTACTTACGGTTTGAACCAGGAAGTAAGGTTTCCTTGAATTTCTTGAAAAACCTAACATTATTTTGATGAATTGGCACTAAACATTGTATGCCCGCATATACTTATTTCAGGTATGAGTTGCTTTGATATATTGTCCATGCATTTCAGAGTTCTCATGCAAACGGTTTTTCTTTTGTTTTAACAGGGGGTTGGTAATTTGAACATGAATTAGACTAAATTGAGCTTGCAAACATTAACTTCATCCTTAGCTAAATATATTTCTTTACTAATATCTAGGTAGCAATAAGTATTCCCCAAAATTCATTTTTGAAATTTTAGCCTGTTTTCGCCATCTGCAATGTTTGCGACCCCTTAACAATCGAAAATGGTTGTTTATCATAAAACTTGTTAAACGAAATTTCTACTACTGAATGAGTCTTTTTTTCCGAAATGTTATCCAAACTGTAGAACATGCGATGAGGGCGAAATATATCAAATTATTGTTGACACTCAGTCTCAAAACTCAAGCATATGGTTGGTCAGTCTTAACTGGTCAGCTGACAGAGATAAGCAATATATAACATCTGTCAGTTTCATTATTATGAGCCCTGATTCGGTTTGGTAAGTCGAAGAGAGGTCGTTAGCTGTTTCCAAACAATTATCCCATTTTCAATTTTGAATAGACATTTTGTTATAATATTTGGTAATTTTTAATTTCCAGTTGCCATGTAATCATTTTACAGGATATCTAGCAATATTTACAGGTAATAATGTCGTTTTCGGTGAAATCTTTGAATTTGTCAATAAGCAAGACATTTAAAGCAATATTTGTTTTTTTTTAATGATTTTTCCATTTGAATTGACATATTATTATTATTATTATTATTATTATTAATTACCAAACTTATATAGCGCCCTTTTCATATACACGTTCAAAGGCGCTTTACAATGATCTAAACTGATAAAAAAATTACAAGCAATTTCATTAAAATCCTAAAACAGTATTTAAACAATAAATGTATGTCAATAGAATAAGAATATAAAATAATAAATTAAAATGTGGTATTAATCTAGTTGTCTGAAATTAAAATAATTAAATATCAATATCGTACAATAAAAATATTCTAGCGAAACTTCTTAGATACTTAATTTAAAATAATAAATTTTATAATCATCATCTAAATTGCATTTATATATTAATCGAAAGTCTAAAACAGTTTACACTGGATATGTAACCGCCATAAAAGATCTTAACAGAATTAAAACAGATTGTAAAATTATTATTTATATCAAGAAGACGATTTGGTAAGTCCCATCCCCATCCCGTTCCGTACCACACCGCCCGGGACCGACCGCGACACCCGCCCAGACCCGCCACCACACTCCCCCCAACCCACTACGAAGGTCCTCTGCACATGGGGGGATAACCTGAAAATATACTATGACAACAAGAAGTCGTCATTGTATACTTAACTTTCTTGACTCTTGGCACAGCGCGACCGCACGGGACACCCCCGCGAGCAAGAAGCCCGATGTCCCGTCCCGGACTCTTCTTGATTCTTGACCCCAGTGAGCTAGAAGCTCGACTGGTTACTGATCTGGACAGTGTGGGACACACAGACTTCCAAAATCACTGTCTGGTTATTCATGATAAAAATACTATTCATAAGCTTGTTTGAAATAGTGTGTTTTAAGTGCACGTTTGAAAGAACACAATGAGCTTGAGTCTCTCACACCGGACGGTAGATCGTTCCACAGTTTCGGAGCTGCATATTCAAATCGTCGGTCGCCGTAGGTTACAGTTTTACTTTTTGGTATCACTAAAGTAAGTGCTTTGTTCTGAGATCGTAGATTCCTTCGTGGTTTGTAAACACATAACATTTCTTCCATATATTCCGGCGATTTTCCGTTTAAAGCTTTGTAGGTATGTGTTAAAATTTTAAATTGGATTCTGAATTGCACTGGAAGCCAATGTAATTCTTTAAGTACAGGTGTAATATGATCGTACCGCGAGGTTCTGGAGATGATGCGGGCAGCTGTATTTTGAACGATCTGCAGTTTGTTGATTAATGTTTGAGGTACTCCATACAATAGTGCATTGCAGTAATCTAGGCGCGAGATAACCAATGAAGTCACAAGCTGTTTAGATGCATCAATTGTCAGATATTTCCGAATTCTGCCTATTTGTCTAAGATGTGCATAACATGATCTGCATACTGAATTAACGTGATCTTCCATGTTCATGTTTGAATCAAAGATGGCACCTAAATTTCTAACATTAACCGATTGATTAATTTTAGAGTCACCCACTGTTATCGATAGATCTTCAATGTGTTTGGAGTTATATGGAGATGAGAACATGATGACTTCTGTTTTATCATCGTTAAGTTTTAGCATGTTAACATTCATCCATGATATTATGTCTCGAAGGCACGATTGAATGCGTTGTAATGTTTCTTCCTTAGAGATGTCATCTAATGGTGTGAAAGATAGATACAGCTGTGAGTCATCGGCGTAGAGATGGTACTGCAGCCCATGATCTTTGCAGATGGCACCAAGTGGTTTAGTGTACATAGTATAAAATTTCGGCCCTAAAACAGACCCCTGTGGGACACTAAAATTCAGTGTGACCGGGTCTGACAGCACACCGTTAATGTACACTGTCTGTTTTCTATCTTGAAGGTATGATGTTATCCATTCCAGTGGTTTTTCAGTGATCCCGAAAACATTTTCAAGTCTCTGTAACAAAGTTTTGTGATCAATTGTATCAAAAGCTGCTGATAGATCTAGCATAACTAAGACTGTAACATTACCATGGTCGAGGAATTTGAGAACATCGTTTTGGACTTTGATAAGTGCAGTCTCTGTCGAATGGAATTTGCGGTAGGCTGACTGATATTTTTCTTGAAGTTGATTTTTTGTCACGTGTTCATCAATACGAGAACTCACTACTCTTTCTAATGTCTTTGATACAAATGATAAATTTGAAACAGGTCTATAGTTTTTTAAAATGTTTTGATCCAATGTTGGTTTTTTCAAAAGAGGTTTAACATAAGATCTTTTAAACTCTGCGGGAACATTTCCTGTGCTGAGCGAGATGTTGATAATGTTAGAAAGAAATTGTAAAAGTTCATCAAGGCACGATTTTAATAGCCATGTTGGTATTGGATCCAGTTCACATGATTTATTTGAAGATCTATTGATTATTTTCTTAATTTCTTCTTTTGATGCTGTTTCAAATTGAGTCAGACTATTTTCAACACCCATTTGTTCTGCTTCTACATCGACTGGGTTTAGAACTAATTTTGATTTTATTTCATCTCTGATGGCTTCTATTTTCTCAACAAAGAAATCACTAAACTCTTGTGGCAATTGAGCAGTTCTTATGTTCGTAGGTAAAGATGTCTCAGTTGGACCATTCAGTAGGTTATTTGTAATTTGAAACAATTGTTTTTGATCTCGACCACAAGATGTTACCTTATCCGAATAATGGTTCACTTTAGCCTCAACCAGCATTTGATTTACTTTTGAACATTGATTACGATATATTTCGTGGTCTATAGTCAATTTAGATGATTGCCAATTTCTTTCTAACTTGCGCCGCAGATGTTTTGCGTCATGCAGCTCCTGAGTATACCAAGCACAAGAAGGTCGTAACACTATTGTTTTAGTTCGAAGTGGAGCGTGCTTTTCGAGTAAGGTGGATAGTACATGTGTATATACACCTACAAGTTGTTCTAAATCGGTGCATTCAAGATGGTCATGTAAAATTGTTGATGATTCAATATCTCTCTTAAAGGAATCTATATCAATAGAGTTGAGTTTTCTGTATGTCACTGACTTTCGGATAGGTGGCGGTTTTTCAGCAACGGTATTGAATATAACTGCATAATGATCTTTTGTCACTTTTCCAGATTTGTTGTCTGACAACCCTGGATCAACAACCTTAATGTTCGAAATTGAATTGTCAGTTTCCCTAGTGATGACGACGTCAAGTGTATGTCCAAGCACATGGGTTGGTTCTCGAACATGTTGTATCATTCCACATGATTTTAAAATGCTTGTGAATTTTATTGTGTCCGGTTGAGTGGGGATATCTAGATGGAAGTTCAGGTCTCCTGTTATTAAAATGTAATTATAACAAATATGCTCTCTCTTCCTCTCTTCTTTATTGCTGCGTGCTGAGGGTGGGTTTTGTGAGGGTGGCGATTAATGATATACATTTTTCACTTTTTCTACAGGGATCAACTCAATTAATAGTAAACGTGCTAGATCTCGATGAGCTACCAGCTCCACCAAACGATATACATGTGTTCCCAGATCTAATTGATGCATTCAACAAACTCATCGATTTTGAACCTGCTCAAACCTTCTTATCCTCTCAACTACACGTTGTATCGTTAGTTGGACACGTAAGGTAATATTTTTTACATTTTGCACACGCTAAAATTATATTTCATGTCACAGGGTACTTAGGGTTTTCGTACAAATAAATCGCAAAACTACTCTATTGACTTATAATCTTGTATTTTTACAGTCTACACACTGTAACGACATATGATGTGACATATAATACCTGCTACTATGTATTCTGCCGACATACGAGTCTATTTATGGACAAACCTGCTATACAGAATGACGACATATAAGACTGTGTGATGACATACCTTTTAAGTATGTGACTGAATAAGGTTACACCTGCTATGTATTCCGTCGGTTTGTCAGACTATATGATTATTTGTCTTACATGTGGTCTGTCTATTTTAAACGCAATATAAGGATGCATCTACTAGGATAATAAAGAACTTTGACGCAAGAGGCACTATCATTTGAAATTCACAGAAGCGCTATTTGTGCAGTGTGGCGGCCGTAAAAAGTTTCCCCGTACATATAGTCGGTACTGTTATCAGTAAAATAACGCGTTACCGATGTCATGCAGTGATTGTTAGGTATATCAGGGCTATCCGATCAACTTTTTAGGGGTTGTCCCGGTTAGCTCAATTGGTTGCGTCGCAGGAATTGCAGGCTAGGCGCTGTCGCCGTGACGGTGCGGGTTCGCTCCCAGCTAGAGGCACTATCATTTGAAATTCACAGTAGCGCTATTTGTGCAGTGTGGAGGCCGTAAAAGGTCTCCCTGTACATATAGTGAGTACTGTTAACAGTAAAATAACCCATAACCGATGTCATGCAGTGATTGTTACGTATATCAGGGCTATCCGATCAACCTTTTGGGGGTTGTCCCGGTTAGCTTAATTGGTTGCGTCGCAGGAATAGCAGGGCTAGGCGCTGTCGCCGTGACGGTGCCGATTCGCTCCCAGCTAGAGGCACTATCATTTGAAAGCACCGAACACGACCAATATCAAAATATTGCAGGTTCCGTTTGATTGAGCCTGTTTATGAGAGATAATGAAAATGCATATTACTTACTACGCCGCCTGACCCATGTTAAGCGCATCTTTTCACAAATATAAATATCCTGCTCAACGGCCTTCAAAGGGCGTAATTAATAACAGAATTAATTGAATAGGAATGAAAAGCATGTATTTTATAACAAGAGATTTTTGCCTTCCGTCAGGGTACTAAGGTGTGACCACTTACATGTATACCGTTTCTTTGCAGTTTTGGGGAAGTATTTCAAAACTAATATTCCATCAGGTCAAGAATATGAGACAGTATGAGGACACACCTGCTATGTCTTCTGTATACTTACAGAGACTGTATGAAGATACACCAACTATGTATTTTATCGATATAAGAGACTGTTTAAGGGTACATCTGATATTAACTTTGTAGACGTATTATGAATTATGCTTACTTATGAGACTGTATTAGGGTTGATCTACACGTGAATATATTGAAATCTCTCATGAATAATTACGGTTTAATTTATCATATCAACTTTAATGTTTTATTTATATCTCGGCATTATTATAGGATAAACTGTTAAACGAGTATGAGGACAATTAAATAATTTAATTTGTGGTGTGAAATCTAGTTTGGATGTTGGCATAAAGGCTTGGTGTGCGAGTGGATGGTACGGCCATTCTTGTGAACGTCAATGTACAGCAGATGAATTCCATAGCTGTTCCCTGGATGGCACAGAGTTTCCTCATAGGGAGTGTACAGATATAAGTAAGTTTTCGTTGAATAAATATTTTTATTATTATGCTAAAGCTATGCTAATAGCTTATCGTTTTATGAGTGTTTATTTACTACTTAATATGTGTTTTCGTTGCCATTTCCATCCATTATGGATGCTGCGATTGAAAACTCTTTAGCCTTTGATCAGTGTGATAGCATTTTAGATTGAAACATGGTGCAATTGTTCATTTTAACGTTCATAACTACGCGTATACCTTTGCATTTTTTAATGAAGGAGAACTACACCTAAATCCAGATGAACATTTATGTGGAGGTTTTTAGAAAGTACAGTCTTTGATAATTCGTTTTTCAGATACGCTGGTATTGAGTCTAAACACGACGCTCCCATATTTAGCTGATATAACAACATTGAAAAGAAATATAACTAACTTTCTGGCGGACAACATTTGCTTGAAAACAACAGCCAGAATCGACGTCAGGATTCATGAAATCAGGGAGCAGAGGTGGGACATTTTCACCATGACTTTTTACTTACTTTATTATAAAAGATATCGCGTTTGGAGATAATGATTTTTGGATATGTAAAATCCTAAACAATACAATAATATTTCTGAGCGTTACTTAATACTATGACAATATGTGATAGGAAATAAATTATACGCATACCCTTTTTATAAGTATTCTCACACCTTCTTAGAATTAGAATAAACAATTAAAAGTTATCAATTATAAAAATCTGTACACGACATGATGTTAATAAAAAGCTTATTTTGTCGTAGCTTACTTAAAATATACAGCTTATTCCTAGAAAACTTTGATTTTTTTAAATCACATTTTGAATAAATTATTACTACTTTGGCGTATTTTTCTATATTTTCATGTATCAATTTTTTAAAAGTCAAACTTTGGTCTGAAAAAAAGTATTATATTGGTCATTTCAGAGATGGGCATGTAGACGTTTTGTTCAATGCGTTCTGTGATAACACAACAGCATCAAATCTAAAGTTTAGA
The DNA here is from genome assembly GCA_038501625.1 of Corbicula japonica. Classification (NCBI taxonomy): domain Eukaryota; kingdom Metazoa; phylum Mollusca; class Bivalvia; order Venerida; family Cyrenidae; genus Corbicula; species Corbicula japonica. The sequence continues at coordinate 20,409 of JAZAYU010001099.1, read as the reverse complement.
GAGATGTTGTATGTTTCCGACAAGATAACTCCAGCTCTGAATCCTTCTGAAAGTTACTTTATATCTCATGTCATATTGCCGCGGATTCAATTTGTGATAGAAGCTTTTACAGGGGCAAGTATAACATTTATTTTTAAATTGTAATCTTTCTTTCTTATTGTTTGATGTACGTGGAAGCTTTGGTTTCCTGATATGTATAACATTCTTCAAATAAAATTCATCTAAACAGCGACTCTTATCTTCAATTAAAGGATAACTAAATCTGCAAGGAATCAGCTAATTTCTTATATCGATCTGATCTGAAAATAAAATATGGCCAAAGCGTTCAGGGAACGAATTCACTCATTCATTTAAAGCCGTAAAAACAATTATTTGTTTTCTTTAGAAATTGAAATTTGAATGTCGTTTACGAGTATAGTGTACATGTTAAGACAGTAACATTTATGAACCATTGATACCTGTGTTTATTTTCAAATAAAAAATGTTGATTTCAGCGGCCAAATAAGACCTTAATATGGTAATAACCTTTAAGAAGTGATCTGAAGTTACACAAAACGAAAATGGTGAGGAAAACAAAGCATGTGTTAAAAAATGATCAGTTTCAAATCAATTAACTAAAGCGCGAACCTCAGGGGTTACCGCCTTGGAACGGTCAGTGGCAAATAATTTCCACTGGGGGTTTAAACCAGGCTTTAGGATGTATCGACCTCACACTTGCCCCCAAAAGGTTCTCAGATAAACAAACAAGTACAAGTTGTCTTGCTGAATTAGCTGATCAACGGTAGAGGGGCTAATCACTAGGCATGCAGAACATTGTGGAATTATATCATATCGGTAACCTTTCATTTATTATTTTTAAAAAGTTTTATGGAGATTTCATTTATAAACTAAACTTTAGTTTATAAATGAAATCTCCATAAAACAACATTGCAGTAGTTATTTAAACCGCACCTGCGTTTGTGAATAAAATCTATATATCGGCTATAAACCTTTTAATGCAAAATACATGTGTTACGTTCATTGAAATTTTTTACAAGCTCAAGAAAAGCGATCAAGCTGCGAAATATAAACTCCGTAAGAGTTTGTACATAGGAAACCACCATCTAACAATGGATAATGAACAATATTAAATAGAAACCATCTCTTTCATCAGAAGAAATCAAAGTAGTAAGAGATGGCACAGGATGAAAGCGATACAAAGTTTATAGGTCCAAGCTGTTGATTATTCTAAACTTTGGGAGCTTTCTTGTCAACTTGATTATCTCGTTTGGCCGTTTATACTGTGGTGCAACTTTCCTGACTTTGGTTGCCGAACTATTGATCTCCAGCTCTTCATTCAACATTTAAACACCTGTTGTATTTTGTTTCCTTTTAAGGATTCATTATTATATCTGATTAGATTCGTACACTTCGAAAGCAAGTTATCCTCTCCCTCAGCTCCACATTTATCGAACCCGAGGTTTACGGTGTTCTTTCCAGAAAGAAGGTAAGAAATAAACTTACTTTCTAAACGACGTCGATTTAAAAAAGTTAGTTAATATCGATAGAAAAATTAGCAGATTGTATCGTGTGGGGCATTTCATGTGAACAAGTTTTATTCGAGGATATTTTTTTCCTTTGTTGTTACTATATTAATCAGTAATATTTGGTACATACATGTAAATGAAATAATTTGTATGGTCTTACAGCAAACATATGATTTTGCCAGAGATTTTGGTGATATGATACTTTTTTACCATTAAATTGTAGTAAGTTATGTCGTCGGCTCAAGATTATGACATATTTCTAACAAAACAAAATAGAAGTATGCATATCAGGATTAGTGAAATTCAAATGATTGGTGTCATCTTTCCTTTTCCCGTGACGCGCCCGGCAAATTCTGTTGACACAGTTCAGTCACATCTAATTTTGTTCTCTCAGGCCTCTTAGAATTTGTAACATCTTCATGATTGTTTTCACAAAGGCCAATGAGATTGTTATAAATTATCAAGAAACAGAAACTTTGATTAATAGACTCCTGGCGATTTTCAGGCTCTCAACGGGGGATGTGACTTCTAATTATAGAAATTGGTTTAAAATAAAACATTATAAAATAATTATCTTTTATTTGAAAGGCTATACAATATACATGTATACTTAAAGAAATTAGAATCGTGTTTAAAGAAGTTGCGTTTCCATTTTCTTCAATTATATTTAAAAATAATATGGCTGATAGAATGGTTATGCGGGAAATTGCCGGACCGATTATATTGGCCTTAGCCTGTTGCTCGGCTATTATTACATCTGGGCCGGCTATATAGCTTTCAATACCGTGGCAGACACCATATGTACTGTAGTTAATGAATATATTTTATTTAGAAGTTCTACAACGTTTCTAATGCTCAATTCTAACAATTTGACGGATTGCAACGGAGTTTACACTGACATTGGAAAATTACCTTCTGCAGCTTTGTCTACACAATCGACGCTGCTATTATTGCTAAACAATTATCAAGTAAGGTTAACTGTTCATTTACTAATCAGATATTTGTTAATATACTTTAGAATTGAAGAATTAAGGTTTGATAAGTTCATGCATTTCTAGACAGATTTACGTGTAGAGTTTTTTCTAACATAAGGTATCAATGTATCCATGTCTTGATAATAATAGTTTAGATAAGAATATAATATCAGGCGTGAAAAAAGTTAAATTTCTATAAAAAATCAAACTCGTTAGATAATATCAAGATTTTTTTCGATTCTGTCGTTTTCATATCAAAAATAAAAAAATTATTATAAGAATGTATATCTTCTGTCAATTGATTTACAAAAAGTTTTGTCCGCAGATTTTGGGGCTTTAAATATCTAGTGTGTTCATGGAAATGATTTTTTTATAATTGCTGGCTTTTATCAACACACAGATGTAAAATTTATGTTTCAAAATGCATTATATGACAATAAGGGCCTGATTTTAAGACGGCACGTGTGAAACACTTTGAAGTTCACACAGAAGTGTAAATCCAGTGCGAAAGGTTAAAATTATTTGTATTTTTTTAATTATATATATTAGATATTTGATGCGTTTTTATTTTCATATAATTATACAATATAAGTCATGTAAATTTTCATATTTACCGCTTTGACTGCATACGTTATTAAATATATTGATGTTAAGATTTGATATAATATGATAAGATGTAATAAAATGAGTTAAACAGATACATTTATTAAAGATAACATATCATTGATGAGCATACATAACAAAAAGGATATGGAAAAGCACATTTTCCTAATAGGCAATTACGAGGGTTTATCAGAAAGTTCGTAGAATGGTGCTATAACTTCTATATATGACGTTCTATGCGCTTCAAATTTTAAACAAATATTTTTCCATTTATTTTAAATATTTTAACCAGAAATTTTTAAAATCGAACAGTTAGTTTCATTCTTATGAATATTTATAATCACCACCCAATGTTACCCCGGAGCACGCCAAATTTTAAAGAAATGTAAGTATCACCTGGCACGACTTTGACCCTTGTTTTTTTTTGCGAAATTCCGCGAAATATTGCCTGCTATTGACGTTACGTCAACTAATTTTTTTCACGTTGATTCTGACGTCATGCGATGTATACAACGCATTCAATGTACATTTGAGTGACGCGCATCGTTCACACACAACGTCCATTATGGTACTTCCAGAAAATGAAGAATCGCGAGTGGAATATTCTTCACGAACATTTACACATGAAACGTATCTGTGCACGCTGGGTACCTCGTCTGCTGGTGAAGTCCAGATTGCGAGGTAACCGTTACAGCGGCCTACCGGAACTGCGACAGGCGTTGCACGAGATTATCGCCGACTTCAACGAGACTTTGTACCGGAACGTGTTCTCCGCGTGGATTCTCAGACATCAGAGATGTATACAGTTTCAGGGTGACTTTATTGAAAAGTTGTAGTAAATCCTATGACATTTGCGCTTGTTGCGGTTGTGAGACGTCGACCCGACGTCGATTTCGTCGTTTAAGTAACCCCGGGGTGCTCCGGGTCGAGTTTATTGTATTTGCTATTTCTTATATAGATTTTATATTTGTTATGATATTGTTATGATTTTTTCAGATTTTGTTCATGAGATATCGGGCTATATCATATTAAAATTTTAAATGTCTGCGCTTGTTAGTTGTTAAGTTATAGCACCATTCTACGAACTTTCTGATCAACCCTCGTACTTCATAAAAATAACACCGGATGTTCCCCAGCAACATCTTTTTGTGAAAAACTTTTAGTTTCCAGGTTCAATCTTAATTCTTTATATTTTGATATCAGACTGATGTCTTGATTGAAGTTGAAGATGCAATATTCAATACTTTACAAGAAAGACACAACTTTTCGTTGTCAGAACTGGTTGTGGGGACAAATTTTCGCGACTCATATCCGGAGATACTTCCAACATCAACAGGTGTATTCACATCGTAAGGATTTTCATTATATTCCTATGATTCAAGGAAATTTATAAATTATTTTAATATTAAAATCGTTGTTTCTTAGTTGTAGAGGATAGACAGGTAAATAATTTTAATCTTAAAGAGATAGTTAAATTATAATAATTTTCTGACTCTATTGAATTGATTTACTACCAGCCTCTATTTGTTCATACCAGTAGAGCATTAATGTTTATTTATTAACATAATACTTACATTACATGTAAATAAAATGATATGTCATCCGACATTGCGTATCTCACCTAACGATGTCCTGCTCACGTAATTTTCTGAACATCGCTTTTGATGGTGGAGGCAAACTTTTGACAGCAGTGTATTGTATATTTATACAGACTTGAATAAAAAAAGCAACAAACTTTTTTCAGGCTAACCATAGAGGTAATGGCATGGTGTGGTAACTGTCGACAAGGGGACCATTGTCAAGTCGATGTCGGTAACAATTGTAATAAAACAGTAACTGTACTTCCACCAGACTGTAAAGGTATCTATTCTTTATGTATTAAATATGAAACTGCAAAATAAATTTAAACAAATTAATGATTTTATTTTGGAAAATAAAGATACGTTACAATTACAAGTGGTTTATGTTCAACCCTAATTTAAACATCCTGGGGCAAATTGTGTTGGCTATACGTTGTCTACTTTCCGTAATGTATTATAGCTATTCATAATTTTATATGAACATTTAATAAAAAAACATGCAGGATACGTTTATAAATTGTTTATATGCCTTTACGCATCTAACTCTTAAACACCCGTCATTTTTGTTTTGAGTTCCATATCCAAAAAAAAGAATGTTGTAAAGAGAAGAAATGTATTTATTTGTGTGCGAATATTTTTCCTACCCATCCAAATTTTTAAAGACTGGTTAAGCGTTAAGGCAAAATGATTAGTTTTGAGTGTGATCAAAACAGATGTCATTAAAGTGAGGGCAAAAAAATCCATTTTAGTGCACTCTGAATGTAAGCACGGAGGAAGATGTGTTAATCAGACGTGTCAGTGCTTACAAGGCTGGACAGGACCGACATGTAACACCGACATTGACGAGTGTGCACTGGGAGTCTGTGAACACATAGAATCCTGCACTAATACGCCTGGTGGGTTTAGCTGCATGTGTTCTACCGGCTTCAGTGGCAAGTACTGTGAGGTTGACATTGATGAATGTTCAACAGATCCATGCAAGCCTGGACTAGAATGTCTAAATACATATGGAAGCTTTGCATGTATCGGCGTCTGTGCTGATAAGACAGTGAATCCAAACTGTAAAGGAAATATGAACTTTTGTTCAGAAGAATCATGTCAGAACAACGCAACGTGTGTAAATAATGCTAAAAATTACACATGTAAGTGTGCAGGAGGTTGGTCAGGCAACAAGTGTGAGATAAACTTCGACGAGTGTACAAACATAACTTTGTGTCAGAATGGCGGCAAATGCATTGACTCACCTGGTTCATTTAGTTGCCGGTGCCCGAATTCTTATACTGGACAATACTGTGATATTGATATGGACGAATGTCTGCATTCAGAATCGTGTAGTAACAACGGGACTTGTGCGGACACCCCAGGAGGGTTCACTTGCACGTGTCCACCAAGTTACACCGGTAATATCTGTGAGGTCGATGTTGATGAATGTCTCCTAAAAGATTTGTGCAGAAACAACGGGACTTGTGTTAACATACCAGGCGGTTACACATGTGCTTGTTTGCTTGGGTATTCCGGCGTTAATTGCCAGCAAGATATTGACGAATGCGCTGACTCAAATTCATGCAATAACAATGGAACTTGTGAAAATACATATGGGGGTTTTACTTGCGCATGTTCACCAGGTTATACCGGTAAATCTTGTACCAATGATGTTAATGAATGTTTGCTAAAATACTGTCAGCATGGCAAATGTAGCAACTTTAACGGAGGATATGCGTGTTTGTGTGATAGCGGATGGAGAGGGCAGAATTGTTCGGTGGACATTGATGAATGTTCATCTGTTAACCCATGCTTGAATGGGGGAACTTGCATCAACAACCCAGGTATTATTTTATGTTTTTTGTCTGCAAGACTTTTTCACTGGTTATTTACTCTGATGATCTCTAAGCCTTGAATACAATGTATGTTTGCCTTGCTAGCGCAATTAAAATTACTGTTTAAATAAATATAGTTTGAAGTGCTTTTAAAAGTTAAGTATATACAACCATTTTTATTATTCTAGGCAGAAATTAAAGACATGCGATTGAGAAAGCAAAGTATTGATGAGCACATTTTTTCTCCGGGTGACCTCCTTCATCTGACTATTAAAGGACAAACAAGTAAAACATCCATTACACAACACAAAACTCATTTCCATGATCATGAATAATTGTACATCCATTATCTAGTGTAAGTATAAACTAGTGTTTCTATGTACTCTTTTTTACAATTAAAGGAAGTTACACGTGTAATTGTACGAAGTATTGGCGAGGGAAACACTGTCAAGACGATGTTGATGAATGTTTGGCAACTTACGCATGTCACCATAATGGAAATTGTACTAACACAAATGGCAGTTTTACGTACGTATTGATTCAGCGATACTTAATAAATGCTAATGTTCCGTATTCTAGCTGTTATTTGAAACAAAGTTTGATTCTTTATTCTGATGATTAAAGTTGTCTTTATCTCTGCTTACAGTCGTTTCTATAGATCACATGGGATCAATATCAAAACAAAACCATCAATATATTGTTGAATTAATATATATTTTTTATTGTGTAAAACCTCCACGTAAAGACAGAGATAAAAGGTGGTTTATCAATAAAATAATTGTATATTTTGCGTAGATTTAGTTCTGTTCATTTTACATTAATTTGAACTTCTCTCTATAGGATGCGTTTTCTTGAGGCATTTTCTTTAAATTGATTGTGAAATCCTATTTAAGTTACAAAATATGACAGAGATTCCATGCTTTTAACCGACTGTTGTTAAGCTTTTTCACCTACAGTGAAAAAAAAAATGAAAATATTACAGGTGTTCTTGTTATTCTGGCTGGACTGGTGTTACTTGCGCCGATGACATAAATGAATGTCTAAGTTCACCGTGTCAAAACTCTGGTACCTGCAACAACACAAATGGAGGTTATTCTTGCATTTGCCCAACTAATTGGGAAGGGAAAAGCTGTGATCAGGATGTAAATGAGTGTAATGCTAGTTCTCCATGTGAACATGGAGGAAAGTGTTTTAATGTTCAAGGAAGTTACAACTGCACATGTACAAGTAATTGGACAGGTAACAACTGTACTGATGATGTAGATGAATGTCTCCAGCCTGACGCATGCAGTAATGGCGGTTCTTGTGTGAATACTGATGGTTCATATGTATGTAACTGCCTTCCACAGTGGACAGGACCAAGATGCGAAATCGACGTTAATGAATGTGAAAGTCAGCCATGTTTGAACGGCGGGACTTGTTTAAATGCCGCCAACGGGTATTTTTGCTCTTGTACCTCTGCATGGACTGGTCAGAATTGTTCGGGTAATGTGGATGAATGTCAGCTTCATGCTGGAATATGTGTACACGGAGTGTGTCATGATATATCAGGTAGTTACTCATGCGATTGTATTCCAGGTTATGAAGGCAGAAACTGTAGTAAAGACGTCAATGAATGTAATTTTTCGGGGTTATGTCAACATGGAGGAACTTGCGAGAATATGAACGGATCCTATGTTTGTCATTGCTTAGAAGGATGGCAGGGTATAAACTGTACAGAGGATCTCAATGAATGCTTTTATCAGAATCCATGTTATCATAGCGGCGTTTGTGAAAACATAAATGGTAGCTTTACTTGTCTGTGTCAGCAAGGATGGACAGGTAAAACTTGTGAAACAGATATAGACGAATGTTTTGACACACCGTGTTTGCATGGTGGAACTTGTGTTAACAATGATGACAATTTTACTTGTAATTGTGCCAGCGGTTGGGAAGGTAATACTTGTGAAAATAATACCGATGAGTGCATAGCTATAACATGTAAAAACGGGGGCGCATGTCAGGATTTAATAAATAACTTCATGTGTGTCTGTCAGATTGGTTACACTGGAAAACTATGTGACATCGACGTTGATGACTGTGCTTCACAACCGTGTAACAACGGGGGCAAATGTCACGATTATACAGGGTACTTTGAGTGTGTTTGTCCGGAAGGTTGGTATGGTACCCGGTGCTCAGAGGACGTAGACGAATGTGGGAACCATCTATGCAGTGGTGGAGAAACTTGTCAAATCATCGCTGGAAGTTTCATGTGTGTAAAAGAGCATTTCACAGCTGTTTCTAAGGCAACAACTACAGCATCATCTGCTAAACCATTTATGGTTGGTTAGTATTTGACTATCTTTGGCAAACTTTATTACACATGTTTGTGATGACCAAAGCATGTAATGCTATTGTATTTTACATATGGAATAGGCTGTATGTTTGAGCATAAATAAGACGTAGCAAATTCGTGTTTATTTTAACATAATATGCACTTAATATGTAAAACTCTAAAGATAGAAGTTTCCATTTAATATCATACATTTAACGTAATATCTTAATCACATATTGCCCCATAGCACAACTTAATGAAACACTAGGCTTAAACATCAAGATCGAACTTGCGACATTTTCAATCTCGATCGTTTACCTACTCTTCTTCAGATGTGTTTTCTTTGGAATTTGTGGGTCCAATTTCCGACGATATCAAACCCAAAATCAAGGAAGGCATTGTTGGGGTTTTAAAGTTGCTGATGTGCCATGATTCAACAATAATAGATGTTTCATTAGTACAAAATTCAATTACAGTGTGAGTATAAATATTTCATTGTCAGGTGAATAACTTCATCTTCTGAAAGTTGTGGTACAATAATCAGTATTTTATATTGTTACTTAAAACGTTGATTATTTGTAGAAGAAAGAATCTTTATTAGCAGATATACCAAAACACATACATTTTCCTGTGTTACTGACTATATACATGTTCATGGAAAGATATACGCTTAAGACGCACTTGCTTAAGGTATCATACTGTGATTAAATGAAATTATTTACGTTTTGAATAATACGAACTTTACGGTAATTGTCAGTGTGGAGGGAAAAGGTGCGAGTATCTCGTGAGATCAGGCTATTTAAGGTATCGCAAACATTGCAAATGGCGAAAACAGGCTAAAATTTCAAAAAATGAATTTTGGGGGAAATGCTTATTGCCACCTAGATTTTAGTAAAGAAATGTATTTAGCTAAGGATGTAGTTAATGTTTGCAAGCTCAATTTAGTCTAATTCATGTTCTAATTACCAAGCACATACTAAAACAAAAGAAAAACCGTTTGCATGAGAACTCTGAAATTCATGGACAATACACCAAAGCATCTCATACCTGAAATAAGTATATGCAGGTCTACAATGTTTAGTGCCGATTCATCAAAATAATGTTAGGGTTTTCAAGAAATTCAAGGAAAGCTTACTTCCTGGTTCAAATTTCTACTTTCGGTTTGAACCAGGAAGTAAGTTTTCCTTGAATTTCTTGAAAACCCTAACATTATTTTGACGAATTGGCACTAAACATTGTAGACCCGCATATACTTATTTCAGATATGAGTTGCTTTGATATATTGTCCATGAATTTCAGAGTTCTCATGCAAACGGTTTTTCTTTTGTTTTAACTGGAGGTTGGTAATTAGAACATGAATTAGACTAAATTGAGCTTGCAAACATTAACTTCACCCTTAGCTAAATATATTTCTTTACTAAAATCTAGGTAGCAATAAGTATTTTCCCCAAAATTCATTTTTGAAATTTTAGCCAGTTTTCGCCATTTGCAATGTTTGCGACCTCTTAAGTGTTGGTTTTATCTGTGTACACCATTCGAGGCGTTTCTATTCAGCGGTAAACATGTCGGCAAGGAGAAGAACACATTTATGTAGCAGTTTACTCGGAGAGTTGCCAACGCTTTTTTTAAAACTTGATTCAGTGAACTAAAGGTTTGAAGTTTGAGACAGAATAGGCAGCAGAGAGTGTCAGAATAAAGCCTTTTCGACGCATTAAAGGATCACGTGGCAGTCAACAAGGACATATGGCAACAGGGAGCTTTCTCCAATGGAAAGAAGTCATTTGTTACAAGTCAGATAAGTAGGGCACTTCGCCAGTGGTTGCGCCGCTGATTTAACAGGAACCGAAGCGATGGGAGCCAGAAACTAAGAGATTTTTGTGATAAGTACTGTTTTATTTCATCGGCTTTTGTTAAAAAAATTAGAAAACCGGGTATCTTCTTTTGTTTGAAAATAGTGTAACTGTTGTGGACCATTTTGTAAAAGGAAGATTAAAATGTTGCTTGGCTTTTTGTACAGAAATTATTTAAGCCGAAAAAGGAAGTTATAGACATCGGTTATTTTAGTTGGCGGTAAATGGAAATGGTGATTTGGCATGAGGGAAGCAAGACCAGTAATTCTAAAATAGCTGTTTTTTATATTTAATGAAGTGTTGTAATAGAGGCCCGAATGTAATTGTAATTATGAGTTAAGAAGTGAATGTACATTTTAAACAAGAGAATTTAATGTAACATTTATTTTGAAACATGTAAACAGCAATGTTAACGAGCAGTATGTTTAGCCGATAATTTGTTAACAATGATAGTGAAAATACTATTTTTTTGCATACAGTCATGCCGTTTAACAATCAGATGGGTTTCATAAAAACATGACTAGTACAGTTGCACATGGAAAGCGTGTACAATATACAATATACATAGTCCTTTCTCTTTAAGGATATAATTAAGTTTGGTTATGTTTTATCATTTGATTCTTGAAACATACGACTCTTACATTAAATACAGTCAGTTGTAAGAAATGGTAAATTTGTAGAATATGCCATTTGATTTGTTTGTAATATTGAGACCGTAATGTAAACCATGTGTTTAATATTTATGGATAGTTCTTCCGGTAAGATCACGTAATGGTTGTTTTTTGTATGTATTTGTTACTCTTGCTTACATGGTTTTTATTAATATTAATATAGGACGTCTTCCATACTGATAGATAGAAGGAGGTTGCAAGTGTTTGCCACGCCAGCTTTGAAGATCCTGATGCTGTTGTCTGAGGTCAAGGACGCTTTGTATTCTGGAAGGGAAGAATCTAAAGTTTGTAATTTTACTTTAACGTTCACAAATTTTCAACAATTGTTAAAAGTAAACCATTTATACAGTCTGTAATTTTCGCCGGTAACGGTAGCTATGTATTTATCGAAGATTATTCAGAAAAAAGGTTAGTTAATCAAAAATAAACCTGATATTTCATTGTGGAATCATATAGCAGACGTTTGAAAATCCGTGTAAGGATGATTGGTTGAAAATGTGTCTCTCTGGATGTATTCGTAAGATAGCTAAGCCTGTTTGTAAGAAAGAATTACTTATTACTGAAATGGCTAAACCTTAATTTTAACTTCGCTTTGGAAGGCAGTTTCTTATGAGATTTCAGAGATGTGACTTGATCTATTTTAGCATTTGCTGTTTTCTTTAGAATACGTGAAGTACTGGGTATTCGCTTTGGAAGGCAGTTCCTTATGAGATTTCAGAGATGTGACTTGATCTATTTTAGCATTTGCTGTTTTCTTTAGAATACGTGAAGTACTGGGTATCAAAAGGTCGGACATTAAGTTTTTCTGAAACTTTTTGTGGACTTTTATATTTTATATTTCTAATTGAAAACAGATGTTTAAGAGCAGGCAAAAGTGTAATTGCTAGAACAGGAAGTTATAATGTCTGGTTAGACTTTTATAACGATATTTAATTTGTTCTAAAATATTGAAATAAAAATCGGAATTCATTTTTAGATCACTATATTTTTGGTAAATATTGCAATAAAGGCTTTCTTAAAAAATTGTAATTAACAGCTTTCTTATTCAATCTTTAATGATTTTTCAAAGCAAAAACTGAGATTTTCAATGTATGATAAGAATAACTTTGGATTACATTTGTTTTCGGTCCGGAGAAGCTACGGTGAGTGCAAATAATAAGACTAGTGAGAGACTCCCAGTGACATGGTAAATGCGAAAGACAGCTTGTACGCAGACTTTTAGTATCGCTGAGTTTGGATTTGTAATGTTGAAATATTATCTTTTAATTTAAGCATTACTGAGAAAATGCTATCAATTTTAATATCATCGACTTAGAATTATTATGTTATTGAATAGAATATTATAGGAAGTTACATAGTTGAAAGTAACGATCACTAAATGTAAATGTTATTCTAGAGTTATTTTTGAGTGCTATTGTTGTGGGATACAGTGCCTATATGTGTTGTTTTTTGTTTGACACACGGCCCCCGGTGCCGCTGTTGTGAGGCCCCCGGTGCCAAGTTTGTGTTGTATGTGTGAGAACACGGCCCCCGGTGCTGTGTTGTGTGGCCCCTGGTGCCAGCTGTGTTGTGTATGAGCTGTTGACGTTTATTTGCAGTGTTATTAATGTAGCCTGTGAATTATTCCTTGTTTTGTTGTGTTCATTCAAAGCCAGTTATTGTTGTCGTCTTGTATACGTTTGAAAAAACGGTCCCTTGTGTCATTGTTGTGTGGTTTTATGTTGAAATTGTGCCTGGTGTTTACATACAGATGACGTTGGTTTGTGATTTCTGGTGTGTTTGATATGTCTCTTGTATTCATTGCTGTGTGGTCCGTGGTTTCTGTGTTGTATTTGTGTTTGATGCTCGGTCCCTGGTGCTGTTGTGTCAAATAAGCAGTTCAGGTGGTTTATGAATATTCAGTTGCTTTAAGATCACTTTATTTTTGTAAATAATGCATTTATGGCCTTTGAGATGATGTAATTAACAGCGTCTTATTCAATCTTTAATGATTTTTCGAAGCCAAAACTGACAATTTCAGTGTAATGATAAGAATAACTTTGGATTTTTTTTCTTTCGGTCCGGAGAAGCTACGGTGAGTGCAAATGATAAGACTAGTGAGATACTCTCAGTGACATGGTAAATGCGAAAGACACCTTGCAGGCAGACTTTTAGTATCGTTGAGTTTGGATTTGTAATGTAGTAAATACTATCGTTTGAATTATGCATCGCTGAGAAAATGCTACCAATTTTAACTTCATCGATTTAGAAATTATTATTTTAATGAATAGAATATTTTGGGAAGTTACATAGTTGAAAAGTAACGATTACTAAATGTTAATGTTTTTCTAGAGATGCTTAATTTCAAGATAACACTGAGTGCTATTGGTGTGTGATACAGTGCCTATATGTGTTGTATTTGACACACGGCCCCCGGTGCCAAGTTTATGTTGTATGTGTTTGAGAACACGGCCCCCGGTGCCGTTGTTGTGTGGCCCCCGGTGCCAAGTATGTTGTATGTTGTATGTGTTTGAGAACACGGCCCCCGGTGCCGTTGTTGTGTGGCCCCCGGTGCCAAGTATGTTTTATGTTGTATGTGTTTGAGAACACGGCCCCCGGTGCCGTTGTTGTGTGGCCCCCGGTGCCAAGTATGTTGTATGTTGTATGTGTTTGAGAACACGGCCCCCGGTGCCGTTGTTGTGTGGCCCCCGGTGCCAAGTATGTTGTATGTTATGTGTTTGAGAACACGGCCCCCGGTGCCGTTGTTGTGTGGCCCCCGGTGCCAAGTATGTTGTATGTTGTATGTGTTTGAGAACACGGCCCCCGGTGCCGTTGTTGTGTGGCCCCCGGTGCCAAGTATGTTGTATGTGTTTGAGAACACGGCCCCCGGTGCCGTTGTTGTGTGGCCCCCGGTGCCAAGTATGTTGTATGTTATGTGTTTGAGAACACGGCCCCCGGTGCCGTTGTTGTGTGGCCCCCGGTGCCAAGTATGTTGTATACGAACTGTTGCTGTTTGTTTGCAGTGTCAGTTATGTAGCCTGTGCAGTTTTCTTGTTTGTTGAGTAAAATTGTAGCCAGTTTTTGTTGTCGTCTTGTATACGAACTGTTGCTGTTTGTTTGCAGTGTCAGTTATGTAGCCTGTGCAGTTTTCTTGTTTGTTGAGTAAAATTGTAGCCAGTTCTTGTTGTCGTCTTGTATACGAACTGTTGCTGTTTGTTTGCAGTGTCAGTTATGTAGCCTGTGCAGTTTTCTTGTTTGTTGAGTAAAATTGTAGCCAGTTCTTGTTGTCGTCTTGTATATGTATATGTTAATGTGTCTGGTGTTTACGCACACAGATGCCGTTGGTTTGTGATTACTTGTGTTAATTGTGTAATATGTGTTTGATATGTTCCCTGAACTCATTGTTGTGTGGTTCGTGGTTTCTGTGTTGTATTTGTGTTTGATACACGTTCTCTGGTGCCGTTGTGTGTCAAATAAGTAGTTTATGTGGTTTATGAATATTCAGTTGATTTGTAGATTGATGACACGATCCTGAGACCTACTTTGGTGTAGACCTGGTGTTAACAAAACAAGTGCTAAACATTGTTTTTGACAGTGGCTGAGATGTCCGTGATGGTTCCAGAAATATTTTGGTGAAGTTTTAAATGAGTAAATTTGTTTTCGTTTTTGTTGATAGTATGAAGTACAATCTTTTCAAAGGTTGAAACGACGCATGCATACGTTACAAGATTTGTGACAATTTGTTAAGATTTTATTTTTATAAAATGTAAATGCCTTTCAACTGCAGTGCTCATCAGTTGTCTCTCTTTGTTTGATTCGATATTACCGCTGAATACAACGACCTAATCCTAGTTTTTGTTTGTGTTGTTTACGTATTATGAGATAAGGAAATAATTAATTTACTCACGTTAAAGTGAGTAAATGAAATTATTTACGTTTCGAATAATACGAACTTGACGGTAATTGTCAGTGTGGAGGGAAAAGGTGCGTGTATCTCGTGCGATTAGGCTATTTAAGTGTTGGTTTTATCTGTGTACACCATTCGAGGCGTTTCTATTCAGCGGTAAACATGTCGGCACCCGCCCACCCGCCCTATAGGTTGTAAATATTTTTGGATGGCTGTCGATGTTTAACAGAACTTTCAGAGAATAAATCGAAAAATGGGTGTAAATAAAGTGTTTATTTTTGTTTCAGGTGTTTCGAGTTTGGTGTTTTCTCTTAGTCATAAACAATATATTTATTTATCATGTAAGAAATATGGATATTTTAAGGCCATTCACTAGTTTCAGGTTCGAGTGGTACTATTAGATGAAGCTTTATCCAGATGTGTTGAAAGTTTTCCGTTCGTCTGCTGGACAGCTAAATAGCCAGAGCTACTGATGTCAGCTTTTCATTCGGACGGTTCGCACAGTACAGGCCCACTGATTCTACCTCTGTTTGGACAGTTTTTGAGCAACTTGCACTTGGACTATACAGACATTTGAAAAATTTAATGTATATTACCGCTGAATACAACGACCTAATCCTAGTTTTTGTTTGTGTTGTTTACGTATTATGAGATAAGTAAATAATTAATTTACTCACGTTAAAGAGAGTAACATGCTTTTCATACACAAAATTCACGTGTGCGAGATAAATGAAAAAAATACGCTCATACGACACTTCTTATGTGTTCTAGATTCCCTTAGATTCCAGAATAATAGGAGATGCGTCAGCAAATCAAATAAGAATTGAATAATTAAAAAACGCATTTAGTTAAGTTATTGCTTCGTTAATTTAAGTTTATTTCGAAACGTATATGCGGAAATTTTAGAATAAATTCCTTAAGCTTGATGAACGATTTTATTTTCATTCATGTTCATTCCGATATTCTTAACTCTTAAACGAAGGTCATTTGTTTTGATTATAACAATAAATTTACTTCGTTGTAGACCAAATTCAGTAGAATTTCACGCACAATGTGACGGACATCATCTGACTAATGACGAAGTAAACGATGCTATACGAACATTATCTGATGACAAATTGATGCAGTATTTCCCAATCGGTTTGAAAATCACTCATACGCCACCTGAAAAACAGGTATACTAACATTTGTGTTCATGCTTCTGAACAAAACGGGTTCAACCAGCCTTTTTAAAAAGTTTTAGATACATGTACAGTATTGTTCATGTGTTTTGTGTTGTTTTCTACTTTAAACGACCAGCGGTATTTCAATTAGAGGCGGATATGATTTGACCTGATCACAAAATTAGAAAATAGATGGATGGGGACGAATTTTAATTTGCACTTGCCATTCATAACAGATTTTAACTGTCTACATATTATGAAATTATTAACATGTTAAAAATTAAGGATGATTCTGCTTCTCTGAAATTGACAATACGCACCTAAGAAATTCTGTGTTTTTGAGACAAATACATTTGTATAAAAGAATAGAGATTTGCATTTAGTATGTTTTGTGTTATGACAGAACTGGTAACTGACCCACATACATGTATTTTCTCATCCTCCGTCTTTACCATGCATTCCATGTGCAACTTATACAGTATATGTAGCTATCATTAACTAGGCTTTGTATTAGGCCCATCTGATAAACGGCATGCTGGTATATAGGTTATAAACCACTAAATCAATTTCCATAGACTTCCATTATAACCTTACATCAATTTCTGAATTTACTATTGGGTCAAGCCCTTAAAATCATACCATTCTCAAGAGAACCAACCTAGACACACCATAAAATACCAATTCCACCATAGCATGACCAATAAACTTTTTCGGCATTTTAGCCAGAAGTGTATCACCCCAGTCTGCGGAACTTTTGTTTACATTCTGTCAAAAATGATAGCTATTTTTAAAGTTGAATTTCACTTTTTATTTCATTATCAATTTCTTATTATTTGTATTCAAATTACTACATAATCATTATATTTTCTCAAAACAATTTTCTTTTTAAAATATTTATTTTCATTTTCTACCAATCAGGCTTGACTTCCTGTAACTAGTCCGCAAATTCCCTGCACAAAATTATTTAGAGGCCTGAACACCAATATTTAGTGGTCTATAACCTAAAGAAGCACCTTAACATATTTGAAATAATGTTTTTTCTTTATGATGCATTAAAGCAAACATTTACCAACATTTTCATATATTTCCTTTATGTTTTGTCCCAAAAATGACCATTCTGAAGCAATTCTAACAAACAAGGTGATTTCAGATTTTGATCATATGAAAAGCAAGAAAATAACAGTCCAAAAGTCAAAGTAGTGACTCCTTAAAATTCATATTTTTAATATTTAATAAACAATAATAATTAAACTATTTTGCAAATACATTGTACAGTATTTTAACTTTCCAAACACACACAAGTCACAGTTTTATCCCCCTTTTTGGTGAAATTTATGGGGTTTAACTTTACCCCACCCACTACATTTTGTAGTTAATTTTGCATTTTTTGTTGTTTTTTCAATAAATATTGGTAATTATATTATCAGTTTGGTGATTTATTGCAGTTAATACACATACACACCTCTTCTGGAGTAAGCTGCTTATCAGCCACTATCAAAATATATTTCATATCACTTCTAAGAAGTCCCCAGTAAAGCTATCTCTATGGCTGTTAAAAGAGAGTTACAGCATTGTGACACTGTATACAAAGATGCTCTGGAGTGTTTCTATATGGACATCTCAAGTTACCCAAAAAATGCACATAATTGTCCATTTCTACAACCTCTGTATCATTTGGATGCTATACTTAGTGGAAAACACTTACTTAAAGCCAAAAGAAAGATGGGTAGAAATAAGGGATTCTTTAAGCGGAGTAAAACAGGATTCAAACCTGGACATTCTCCAACAAACAGAAGAGTTCGTGATTGCATTTCTAATGCAGAAGACACCGAACCTGTTAAATATGTGAGACTGGATGCCGAACAACAAGCTATGGTGGATAACAACCCTATATTGCCTGCAGCTGTAGCCGAACACAGTGCCTCGGACAAAAAGGCGCCGATTTTCAAGTTTCTACGGTCACGAAGAGCTAACCCAGCAGATGTTAAGCCAAAGCTTTCAAAACAGCAAATACAAAGGTAAGTTACATTGCCTAACCTGTACTAGCTTTGTTTATTTCATATTTATATAAATAAGCTTACAAAATAATTATAAAGGATGAAAAAACTTAATAAAATCTTAATTTTTTATCAAATTTTTCACTTTAAAATGAAAACAAACAACTTTTTTCTGTATTCTTTTAGCAAAGCAGCCATAATATCAGCTATTTTGTATCATTTAGATCATTTTCAGTGAAAATCAGATCCAACTTTAACATCATTTCATAAAAAAAGTCATTTAAGGGACAATTTGGTATAGGCACTGCAATTCATATAATGGGCAAAGGGAGACAACTACACTAACCATGTAATGTTTACTAATCCCCTACAGACAACTCTTTAGGTGAAAATTGTGTCTTATATGGACACCAACCCAAAGGAAAGACAAGTTTCTCATTCTATTTACAGCATTGAGGCGGATTCCTACAGGGTACTGCACTGTGGCCAGCTGTGGACCATGATTAATGAAGTGACCAGGAAGCACCTTGGTAGGAACCCCAGATGCAAAGGTAATCTCTCCTTTGACTTTGAGAATGAAATGCAGTGGGAATTGTGCTGGCGAGAAAGTGTAATTTGTGACAAATGCCAGTACAAGTCCAAAACATACAACCTGTACACAGAGGTAGAAACCGGCCGGAGAGGAAGGAAAGCAGCCACGGCCAATGTAGGTTTGCACATTGCCATGAGTCAAACCCCTGTAGGTCCTACCAGTGTCAGAAAATTATTGCTAGCTAGTAATATTCCAGCACCAAGTAAATCAGGAATGCAGAAAACATCAAATAAAGTAAATAAACTAATAGAAAATACCAACAAGGAAGATATGCAACAGAGACGAGAGAACCTATCTGCTATAAATCAATTGCGAGGTGCCCCCAAAAATGAAATAGCCGTTCAGAGCGATGGGGTGTTTAATAACAGTTTGTGGTCTGGTGTGACAAAAACACCTTACCAGCCAGCTACACAAATGGCTTATATTGTTGCGGAAAATGTCACTGGTAAACATCAAATTATAAATGTAGAACTCGTTAATAAAATATGCTCTAAACATGGATATCATACCATGGACGATGATGAATGTGATATCAAATCTGGCGAGTGTTCGGCTACAACAAGCATGGAGACCTCCATTGGGGATGAAAAACGGTGGGCAAAGCTTGTTTTAGAGGGACTCTTAGAAGATGGTCTTAGTGTTAAGTACATTACAACAGACCAGGATACCGCCGCATACCTTGCAGCTACTGAACTTTTTCATGAAAATAAAACCCAGACTGAACCTGAACATCAAATTGACACTCGCCACTTGTCGTGTAATCACCGCAAACAAATTAAGAACAGTTCAGATGTTCAAGCTATGATGCCGGGCAATACTATACAGTACAGACAGTACCTACAAGGCCGATTTGCCACTGACATAAGCAAAAGATGCCACAAGGAGTATGTCACCATTTTCAAAGAAGAAGCTGGGGACTACAAAGCTTTATCCGACAGAGTTAGCCTGGCCATTAGTGCAATAAAAAGATGCTATGGGGATGACCACAGTAGATGCCAAAGATTCTCTACTGCCTGTAAAGGTGAAAGCAACAATAACTGGATATTAAGAAGTGCATATTTACCAAGAAATTTCAAAATTAATATACAAAATGAACACAATCAAGAGGTTTTGACCCAATGTATTGAATATCGACTTGGACAATCAATTCTCGAAAAGACTCGGTTGAACACAAATAGCCAAAAATGTGAAGCAACCAACAGATCAATAAGAAGATCTTTACCTAAAAACACACTGTTTGGTCGTAACTTCCCAGGTAGAGCTCACAGTGCAATTCACAGTGTCAATAATGGTCCTGGTGACTCGATTAAGAAGTTATGCTTGCGTGCCGGATGTCCTATTCCTTCGGGCAGTAAAGTAGCTCAACGGTTACAAACTGAACAGCGACTTTCTGAAAAATACAAAGAAATAGCTCGGTCAATTACAGCGAAGTCCAA
>JAZAYU010001098.1:0-88684 GCA_038501625.1 Corbicula japonica | reverse complement strand
CACATCTTTGACATTTAATGACATTTGCTTGAAGCCATATTTAAGTCATTAATTTATAAGAAAACAGTAAAAATGTCAAAATACATACACATCACAAAAGGCATATCCATTCATATTGTGACATAACAATACTGATAAAAATCTAGAAGAAATAAATATTGACATCTGACATTAACATCAGTGAACTTAATTTTTTGAAGTTCTTAACAACTTGAGAATTATCTTATAGATCTTTAGATTAAATTTAATATGGAAATGCAAAAATGAAAATATCTGCAGCATAATTAATAGGTGCCAGCTGATCTGGATCTACACCATTCTCTTCTTGATCATAAATAACCTTTTGAATCTAGAAGGGAATTGCATCGTACATATGTGGCAGCTGATCTAGATGTACACTGGTTGCCTATGGAATATAACAAGTGATATCCCATTGAGTCATGTGTTGAAGTAAAAGTTTCATAACAAAATTTAATATTACATGATCTACCCAAAACAGAAATTTTATCACACTTAGATTTGAGAACTTACCATTAACTGTGACATTGTGTTGCAAAGTAACAAACAAGGAGGCAACTGGTGAGGTGGCCTGAAAATATACAAATAAATGACTTCATTAGTTAATATTTCATTAATAATGTTGCTATAAAAATAGTAAAGTTTTTGGTGTTAAGCAATATGTCATTCTACTAAAATGGCACTTACCCCTTTCCTCCATATATACATGTTAATACGCCTGTGCGACCAGTGTAGACCCAGATCAGCTGGCACATTTGTGCCTAGGATCTGCACTGGTCGCATTTTGTTAAGATCTAATTAATCAAAAAAGCAAACAGTTTAGATCCTGATCAGATGCAAGGATGTGCTGGTCAATCTGGATCTACACTGTTCCCTCTACCAAATTAAGGTGTATATACGGAAGAAAGGGTTAAATGAAATGGTTTGATGACATATATGTGTCATTAGATAAAGTTTTGTTACATTCAATAAAGTAAAATATTAAACAACACATCATGTATTTTCCTACACACTTAAAGACAAATAATAATTTGCCGTTTCACATAAAAAATAACAACATATTATAGATTATTGGCTGTCAGTCTAATATTGACCCTTATTTTGGAATAATATTATCTTTTTAAAAAATAAACACACTGTTGTGCAAAGAAATATCGGATAAAATCTAATTTAGAAGACCCCAGATGTTCACAATGCAAAAAGCCCAGCAAGAGAGAAGCAGGGGTGTGGGGGCAGTAGCCCATTTTTTAACTCGCTATCATTGAAAATTGTTTGGCACATGACTTTCTCACAAGCAATTGTCATTATTAAAATATTGGGGTCTACAAAACTAAGTGTGTCCAATTATATTATTATCAATCTCAAACAATAATGGTCAAATGAACATGCAACAAGAATGAATAAGCATCAAGCAACTTATTAAATTTTCCAACTATTTCACTAAACGGCGATTAGAAAATCATGTTGAGAGAAAAGATGAAATAACAGTCAACTGTGCACTGCTCTGTAGAGCTACATATTTAAGAATTTATCTAAATATCCTATTTAATTATGACAGAACAATAATACTACCAATGCTAACAATGCTGTGGAAAACAAAACTTAAAGTTGACAAAAGATCAACACTTAAATTTTTTTCAAAAAGTCTGCAACCATATGCTTGACAAGTGTGATGTGGCAAATGTCAAAAAGTCTACCTGAAACATAAGTCCGATCACAAAAACCATGGCCACGCACGATGTAATGTCTGCATGATTCTGGATAACAAACTCATGGCTGAATACCGGGGGACTTTTATTCGACCTTCCTCCTCGACGCATACCCATGTTTATTCGATATTCGCTAAAGCTGTTGTAAAATCTCAACCGGCTTGAAATAGGAAGTGCTTGGCAGTATTCCCACAATGCCTTTCCCATTAGCGTTTGAAACGCTGCGTTTGATTGGACAATATAAAAACCCGGAAGTAACATAATAATTGACATTTGCGCGGGAAAACAAGGAGCATTACCATGAACCTGAAAAAAAGATGCAGTGAGGTGGTATAAAGTTGATCATGTTAGGATTTCATTTGCCATATTGCATATTTTACAGCCCTCGCAGAAAAACTCACATGGTCACAACATCACAATTCAAATAGGTCTTTGTCTAGAAACAACTTTAAGTGATTTTATTTATAAAAAACCAACACTACCTCATACTTCACAAAAATGTATAGTTTTCGTAGGCGTCCCAAAGCATTGTGAAATCACAGACTTAACAGTCTTAAAAGAATAAATCTGAAATAGCTTTCCGGGGCGTAGCTAGCCCTCTATTCATGTGGATTCATAATTGTTCCACGCAGGTCTGGTGGCCAATCTTTACTGGAAAATGCTGATGCAGTCTCGTGCATTCTTAATAGTATTCTGAGTTGAATCATGGATTTGACCAAGCACTCATGTTTAGGCAGGTACATGCCTGGCTGTGTTTCAGGAATAAAATCGTGCATTATCTAGATTATCGTAATTTTGTAATTAACATAATTTTTCAAAAGGTGTCTTACTGAAAGTATTCATTTAACCCTTTCCTGTATTGCTAGGGCGAACAGTTTAGATCCAGATCGGCCGGCACATCCATGCCGTCTGATCAGGATCTAAACTGTTCGTTTTATTATTCATTAGGTTATTTCTGACCAAAATGCGACCAGTGCAGATCCAGATCAGACAGCACAGATGTGCCGGCTGATCTGGATCTACACTGGTCGCACACGCGTAAAAATGCGTATATATACAGGAAAGGGTTAATTAAATAAAATTTAACATAACATGTGACAGGGGATGAATAAACAATATGTACAACATAAATTTTTAACATATTGAATGCATGCATGCCCCAATATGGTCAAGCGTTGAAACATATTTTTAATTATTTAAGCCGTGTACACCGGTGCAGTGAGTTTTGTATCAGATCTACAGTGACACGATGCTGGCATATTATATCAAATATGCCAACAGGGCTTTTTTTCCTTATATATCAGGGGCCGTTTGGGCGCCTTCCCCTTAGAAAATTTCTTCAAAAAAGTGCAGTTTTCCCCAAAAAGTCACTACATCTGGTTTTTTCATTCCCCTTAGAGAAAAATGACGCTATTTTCCCCAAAATTATACGGCATGGGCATCTCCTGGCAGTGAAAAAAGCCCTGACAGTAAACAATCAACAATAAAATTGATTGCTGGTATGAAATTCAATTCCTCTAAAAAAATTGAATTTGTTTTAAATTACTGATGATTTTCCATTTTGATTTTAATGTAGTGCACTGTATAGGCCTAAAGCATATTAGTAAATTCTGTCCTAAATTTCAAACACTCTGCCTTTTTCCCATGAGCCCCCTTCTGTCCTTAATCTGTTTATTCAATGCCAATGTTTGTCTGTTACCTTGTGTATCGCCAATTAACAAGATACGCAGCGACGCGTGTATATGTAATCGACAGCGACTGCTGAAAAATCAATAATCAAGCGTGTACTGGTCCCTGTATAATTACCACTTAATTTGTGTCTTGATTGCCGTTAAAACAAAAACTTGTTATATAAGGTGATAAGTGATTTGTTCAAACAATAAAGATGACAAATGATGTAAGGTTTTCATGGTTGGAATATACCGAGTGTTTGTTGTCACTATCGGTAAACAAACACGTGAAAAATATACCTAAACCAATTTGTCCTTTTTAATTTTAATTGTCCACCTACCCAATTTGTCCTTAAAAAAATTATTCTTACCAAGAAATCGAAGCATCAACATCTCTTTCTACATATCGTACAATGCCTTCTGTAAAACGAAAGTTGGCTCAGTTAGAAAAAGAAAGGGCCAAAGCGGCGAAAACGAATCACTGCTTTAAATCTTTCTTTGGAGTTAAAGGAAGGTAGTTATTTGTGATAAATTGTGAATTGTTAAGAAAATGTGGTTATTTGCGTTTTTTTTAAATCTGTGTGCGTACGGATATGGGGATTAAATGAATATCGTAAGTGATTTTTTATTAGTTGCCGATGTACGGTTCAAAACATGCAAAAATATCAACGAATGTAAAATCGTATATGCAATGTCTGATCATATGTTCGTTTTAATCCGCTTGTTTGATTTTGTGTGTACTAAACAACAACAGCAATAAATATTATGAGTTAACTAAGTTCTAATAATTTCGAGCATCTGCCTTAGGCAGGTAAGTTTCCTGTGGTCAGAATTATCAACCGAGTTTAGGTAAACAAAAATATAAATGTGTTAGGCTGCTTAATTTAACATCCCAGAATTGTATCAAACTGGTAAAATTACGGTGTACAAGATGCCAATACTCACATATTTCGTCATTTAAAATTGCACCACCGCAAATTGTGTCATATGTTTTCGCGACTTTGTTCGATATAATTATATCCCGATTATTCCATGATTCGTGACTCTTATTTACAAAGATAGTGCACATTAATGATATATGTTTAGTGTGACAATATTGTTTTTAAATTTTCTAAAACACAGAGCTCAGTCACATTTTGTAAATAATAATAATTTGTAAAACAGTGCAATAGTTAATCACTGATTAACTAAAGCACTGTTTTTTAGCTCACCTGAGCACGAAGTGCTCATGGTGAGCTTTTGTGATCGCCTGATGTCCGTCGTCCTTGCGTGTGTGCGTGCCTTGTCAACTTTTTCTTCAAACGACTTCTTCTCCTGAACTCTTGGGCCAATCTTGCTGAAACTTGGCAGGAATGTTACCTGCATGAAGCTTTACCAAAATTGTTCAAATGGTTCCAGTCCATTGCCTATCTAGGTCACAGAGGTTAAAAATAGATTTTGAACATGAAATTTTAAAAAATCGTCTTCTCTGAAACCGTAAGGCCTAGAACTTTGATATTTGCTGTGTAGCATCACCTAGTGGTCCTCTACCAAGATTGTTCAAATTATAGCCCTGGGGTCAAAATTGGCCCCGCCCCAGGGGTCACTTCATTTTGCATAGACTTATATAGGAAAAACTTTAAAAATCTTCTTGTCTGAAACCACAAGGCCTAGAGCTTAGATATTTGGCATTTAGCACCCTCTAGTGGAACTCTACAAAGATTGTTCAAATTATTTCCCTGGGGTCAAAATTGGCCCCACCCCAGGGGTCACTTCATTTGACATAGACTTATATAGGAAAAACTTTAAAAATCTTCTTGTCTGAAACCCCAAGGCCTAGAGCTTAGATATTTGGCATTTAGCATCCTCTAGTGGAACTCTACAAAGTTTGTTCAAATTATTTCCCTGGGGTCAAAATTGGCCCCGCCCCAGGGGTCACTTCATTTTGCATAGACTTATATAGGAAAAACTTTAAAAATCTTCTTGTCTGAAACCACAAGGCCTAGAGCTTAGATATTTGGCATTTAGCCTCCTCTAGTGGAACTCTACAAAGTTTGTTCAATTTATTTCCCTGGGGTCAAAATTGGCCCCGCTCTAGGGGTCACTTCATTTTGCATAGACTTATATAGGAAAAACTTTAAAAATCTTCTTGTCTGAAACCACAAGGCCTAGAGCTTAGATATTTGGCATTTAGCACCCTCTAGTGGAACTCTACAAAGATTGTTCAAATTATTTCCCTGGGGTCAAAATTGGCCCCACCCCAGGGGTCACTTCATTTGACATAGACTTATATAGGAAAAACTTTAAAAATCTTCTTGTCTGAAACCCCAAGGCCTAGAGCTTAGATATTTGGCATTTAGCATCCTCTAGTGGAACTCTACAAAGTTTGTTCAAATTATTTCCCTGGGGTCAAAATTGGCCCCGCCCCAGGGGTCACTTCATTTTGCATAGACTTATATAGGAAAAACTTTAAAAATCTTCTTGTCTGAAACCACAAGGCCTAGAGCTTAGATATTTGGCATTTAGCCTCCTCTAGTGGAACTCTACAAAGTTTGTTCAATTTATTTCCCTGGGGTCAAAATTGGCCCCGCTCTAGGGGTCACTTCATTTTGCATAGACTTATATAGGAAAAACTTTAAAAATCTTCTTGTCTGAAACCACAAGGCCTAGAGCTTAGATATTTGGCATTTAGCACCCTCTAGTGGAACTCTACAAAGATTGTTCAAATTATTTCCCTGGGGTCAAAATTGGCCCCGCCCCAGGGGTCACTTCATTTTACATAGACTTATATAGGAAAAACTTTAAAAATCTTCTTGTCTGAAACCACAAGGCCTAGAGCTTAGATATTTGGCATTTAGCATCCTCTAGTAGAACTCTACAAAGATTGTTCAAATTATTTCCCTGGGGTCAAAATTGGCCCCGCCCCAGGGGTCACTTCATTTTATATAGACTTGTATAGGAAAAACTTTAAAAATCTTCTTGTCTGAAACCACAAGCTGAGAGTACTTTTGTACTCAGGTGAGCGATATAGGGCCATCATGGCCCTCTTGTTTTTAAAAATAAATTATCAGCAGTGGTCTTAGCTTCCCATACTTTCCCAAACTGTGTTAAATAAAATCAATCCTGATATATTTCAGAAATAGATTAAGGTTAACTGATATGGAAGTTTATGTCAAATATAATGTCTGAAGTTGTTTTTTGGTAACATTTTCAAATTTCTTGAATTATACGAGACAGACCACAGGGTTGCCAGCGGACTTGAAAAGTCAGGGAAATTTGATTTTTTTTCAAGGTCAGGGAATTGTCAGGGAATTTTGAAAATTGGTCAGTGAAAAATAAAAATCCTGAAAAGTCAGTGAAAAGTCAGGGAAAAATAAGTTTGAAAGAAAAATTTGTTCTATTTTATTAAAGATTGCATTTACTAATGTTCTGTTATAAACATTTTTTATCGTTGTGTATTATAATAAAAGTTCCTTCCGAGATCCAGCTCAAAGAAACACTCTGAACTTAGTTACTTCTGCTATACAGGCCTTACTGATGATAGTTTGTGTCTTTGGCCATATATACTCTGCAAAATTAGGTTCCATTCGTGAACAAGAGAACCGGGTAGATCAACTAGCTTGACCAACTTCATGTTTTCTGTCTTGTTTAGAAAGACGTCTAGGTGGCCGGTGTGGTCAGACATTTGCCATGACGGTCAAAATAACGAAAACCTTCCTTGTCGACCTGTAGAAATAAATTAATTTGAAAAACAATGCAGATTTGTTTTTCTCAAATAAGATTAGGTGTTGATTGCATTGGATGGTTGCTTTTATACACGTTATAAACTGGATACTAAAATGTTTTCATTAATACAGAATGGAAACTGTTCAAATCATCACTAAACTGTCTTGTCATACCTTTAGGTCAATGAGTGAGACAATGTGATACTTTAATTAATAAAAACTTAATTTTGAGCGTAATTCTGGAAATGGCTTGGTATCAAATTTTGATTACCAACTGTTACTAGCATCACAGTGCATGGTCATAATTGCTTAAAACAGACACTCAGGTGAAATGTTGAGTGATTTCATAAATTTCACACCTCTACCTTGATATGGCAAATTTTGCAACTTTTGACTGTAGACTGCCATCATACTCAAAATGACATTTCTCGCTTATTTACCAACCAATTTCAATTTCATTTTTGTTCTTAACTCCGCAAATAATTAATCTTGATATACATGTAAGAATTAATACCAGTCATTTGCTATATTATAACATTTACGCAAAAGAGCACTTGTGTGCAGAACTTTTTTTGTTGGGTATATTTTGATCTATGGTTGGATTTTAAAATAATTGGCAGAATTGACTGTCATAATGTGAACATGTCATGTACAAAATCCGTGTTCCAGCATTCCGTTCACAGCAACTTAGTTTTGTATAATGGTAAGATTTAAACAAAATATTGCGGCACAAACTACTGCTACATTTTTCAAGAAATTGACTTGAAACTTTAAACAAGTGAGATACTTGGTATCATGTGTACGAGATGTGCCTGGCATATTTTTTATGTGGCCCAGTCAATCATTTTTATGACAGGTGCATGTTTTTTTTTAAATCTTGTGACACAAACTTCAAAAGTTTTTCTCCAGATTAATTTGAAAATTTATTCATACATTCTGCATCAACTGACCTATTTTCCATTAGGCCAGGTGTAATTCTGCATCAACTGACCTATTTTCCATTAGGCCCAGTATAACATACTGTCATACTTTTCCTTTGGATCAGACTATTAATTATTTATATTTATTGGATTGGAACTGGGATCTTCAAAACCTACATGCATTTTTCTAAGTTTATCCAAGCACTGAACAGGCTAAATTGTATGTTTTTGTTTCACTTGTAAGGTGTAAACAGCATTGTATTGAGTTTTGTATAATAATATTTTATTTTACAACGTGAAGGAAACATGTATAGGCATTTTGTCTGAGGGGTTGTTCTACTTGTGTAAAATGGTATGTTGTTCGCTGGCCTATTCACAGATTAGGTATTTTTCTTTTACTCTGCATTTGATGATTATTCCAGTCAATAGTGAATAATGGATGCTTAACCTTCAGTTGTAATAATCTCTTGCTTTATACCATGTTGTTTATTCATTTAGTTTCTGTATGAAGAATAAGAATACATTATTGCCAAATATCTTAGAAGTATTGGTTAAATCTTGTAATAGTATTAGTTTAATATTTCACTAAACATATATCTATAGAACTTTCTACTAGATGTATAAATGATGCTTTAATTGTTAAATAATGTAATAATATATTGTTAAAATAATAAAAATGTACTTATGGGTGGATTGGACAGCAGTAAGGGTGTTGGCGGCCGTTAACTTTTGGTATTATTGGTCAGTGAAAAACGCGATTTGGTCAGTGAAAAGTCAGGGAAAAGTCAGGGAAATTTTTTCATCCTTGGTGCTGGCAACCCTGGACCAAATTTATACAAGATTGTGCTATTGCTGATTTGTTGTCAGAGTTAATCTCGTTAAAATTCATTGACTCAGAACTGTTTTAAACACCATATCCGCCTCAACCACCCCCCAACAATCTAAAAATTAATAAATTTCCTTCTTTTCTACAGCGATCAGAATAGATCTGATAGCACAGACACTGTTCAGGCTAAAATATAGGAGATATACAATGATTAAAATTTAAACAAAATATGATAAACACTTGTATTTTATTAATAACAGTATATAGTCCAAATAATAATAATTATAAATTGACATTGCTTTGCATAATGAATTGCAGTGCATATGCTGAAAAGTGCCCTTTAGCTGGCGAAAAGCGCGAATTTGCCCCTGCCCCTTTTTTGCAGCACCCTGCCCTTTTTTAATCCTGGATACAACACTATACTAATATTACTCTGTTATCGGTGTTTCAGCTAACAGCAAACATTTTTTCCAACCAAGAAGTAAACTGTATAGATCCTAATTAGATGGCATGGATTTGCTAGCTGAACTGAATTCACACTGTTGATATATGCAATACAAAAATGTGCACAAGTAAAGGGTTAAGCATGTTGGGACCATAAATTTCATTCACTTAACCCTCTACTGCATGGATGCCAGGGCTTTTTTACTGCCTGGAGAAGGGGCCCATGCCCTATAATTTTGGGGAAAATAGCGTGATTTTTTTTTAAAGGAAAGTGAAAAAACCCGAAGGTAAAGTTACTTTTTGGGGAAAACTATGTGATTTTAAAGAAATTTTATGAGGGGAAGGTGCCCATAAACGGCCTTTACTAAAGAAGAAAAAAAGCCCTGGATGCTCTTCAGACTTTAATCAAATGTGCGACCAGTGTAGATCAACAGCTTGCACAACCATGCAGTCTGATCACGATCTGCACCTTTTGCTTTCAGATTAGACTAATACTGTTCAAGATGCAAACAGTGTAGATCCAAATTAAACTGCAAGAAATTGCAGGCTGGTATGGTTCTACAAAGTTTTCCTATGGCATATAAGCCATTCACATGGAAGAAAGGGTTAAGTTTAATTGTGATTTCCATATTTTCAGGATACATAGTTAATCGGCCGGCCCAGCAAGAAACGATACATGAAACAAAAACCCAATTTCAGAAGTCACAGCACAGATGAAGCCTGGCCGTCCTGTGTTACAGATTGACCAGCTGTTTAAGGTATTGTGTTACTTATGTAACAAATTTCACAATGTATCCAACAGATTTACTAGTGATCATCACAACATCTCTATTATAATCAAAGGGGTGAACATTTAACAAGGTAAATGTCCCGGTTATTATCATAAGTTGGACTCCCAACTTATGCCAGAAGTCATAGAGAAAACATGGTCAGCCATGCCAGGAGTTGTAGAGAAAACATGGTCAGCCATGCCAGGAGTTGTAGAGAAAACATGGTCAGCCATGCCAGGAGTCTTAGAGAAAACATGGTCAACCATGCGAGGAGTCGTAGAGAAAACATGGTCAGCCATGCCAAGATTCCTAGAGTAAATTTTGCCAGCAATTCCCGGACTCATGGAGAGCATCTAATTTAACAGTTTTAAAACCCGTAGCGTAATATTCCCGTCTCAACAGAAAAATTTGCATAAAAGCATTGTTTTATAGTTTTATGTCACAGGATTTCAGACACAAATTGGTTTCTGTTATTAGAACATAGTTATTTCACTATGTTATAAGCTTCCAAACATAAAATGGGGTTGGGCTGGGAAAGGATATAGAGTTGCACTCATCTGTATGTTTGTATGACTCCTCCAAATCTTTTGGCATCAACTCCTCATTAACTATCAAATGATGTGTAGATGATCGTAAAAAAAGATTTTTATTTCCTGTGACCATTTTTACCAGAATTATGACCCATTTGTTTATTTCATTAATAAAATTGTGTGGCGTCAACTTCTCATTTTCTATTTTGGCTGAATTCTTTCAAACTTGCACAGATGATGTGTTAATGGTTGTAAAAGAATTTGTCATGCAATTGTTTTCACCAGAGTTATGGCCCATTGTTTTTTTTTTAGGTAATTAAATTTTGTGGCACTTATTTACTAGTCATGATGACAACATATTGTTAATACCTCATACACAATTTTGTTACGCACACAGTCTAGTTTTTGTCTGCAAAACATCTCTCTGGATAATACCAGGTGCGTGTACCATACCTGTGAACACTTCCTGCCTGCTGGCCCCCCTTCCTGTTTTCTCTTAGCAGAACTGTGTGACCGAACTGTTTGTGTAATAATTTTTACAATCAAGATAGGTAATGAAATGTCCAAGTAGCCTTCATCAAACACTGAAAAAAGATATGGTTTTGAGAATTTATGTATTCATTGATAACAAAGTTGTTGTTGTGTTGTTTGTTTTTTCATTAAAAAAAGAACTTGTAGCACAATTGAAAATTGATGTGGATCTCTTGTGATTTGGCCACTGCCAGATTTATATAATTTATCTGGTTTTGGCTCCCTCAACAGCGTGTCGATCATTTCAGTTCCTTTTATTAACCCTTTCCTCCATAGACACCTTTTTTGCATCCATGCCGTCTGATCAGGATCTGCACTGTTCGCTTTTTGATTAGTTATTTCTGACCAAAATGCGACCAGTGCAGATCCTGATCAGATGGCACGGATGGAGGAAAGGGTTAATTTAAAACCAATTATGTGTAAGCATTTAACATGTTCCTACCATGGATCTTGCAGAAAACAATAAATATGTGATTAGGGTATAAAGGGTCAAGAGTTATGGATTGAATCGATGTTTATTGGTTTTCATTCATACCCAAATGAAAACCATTAAATATTGATTCAATCCTTATATTTACACTCAAAAATACTCTCATTAATACAGAAATCATGAGAACTTTACGTGATATTTCGGCTTTGCAATAAGGCTGTTGAAACAGCAACGTTGACGACACAGTGAATGACGGCACGCTTTTTCGTAGCTTTTCGTGGCAAAGCATGCGTGCTCGGCGACGTCACACGTCCAAAAATTGTGCTACATCAAATAAATTATGAACGCCTTTTAAAATAGTACATCACACTGTTTACCAACAGAAATTATGATCTGTTTGATGAATAAGACTTTATCGTAGAGAACGAAGTTGAAGTGTAAATATGAGGGGTTGGGGCAAGGGACAGTATCTACAATGTTTCTTTTCATAAAATTATTTTTGTTAGTCATTTTTAAGAGTTGAAGAATCACTACTAATATGGGTCCTCCCGAAATGGGCTAGATATAGCTTCTTTTTCCTTTTACTCTTAATCCTGTCAAAATGGTTGTCATTCCATCACATCTGTGCCATTTAGTCAGAATCTGTGTAGCTAGCAAGGGTTCTGAAAAATAGATGCCTGAACCAAGGATTGAACCTGGAACCCCTCACATGCCATTCCTACTCTTTACCGAATGGCCATAATGCTATGGCGAGATAATAAAAGCACGGTAATAACTTAACTATAGCCGGGTTACATACACCCCGGCCAGATTGTAATTTGTCCTCGAAATTCCATTGAGTACAGAGATTCACTTGTGGAGGGATCTCAAGGTGTTTAAACATCCTTGGCAAGCCTCACGTTTGGCGTCATTTGTAACAAGGGTTCTGAAAAATCCACTCCTGAACCAAGGATTGAACCCGGGACCACAAGCATGCCAGTCCCACACTCTACCACGTCGCCATAAAATGGCGAGATAGTACAAGCGCGGTATTAGCTCAACCATATCCGAGTCACATCTGCACTGTTCACTTTTGAATCATTTGGTTATTTCTGATGAAGATTCAACATGTTCAACAAGTGTAGATCAGGATCTACTCAGGAAACACATCTGATAAAATCCTGTATGTATAAAGTAAAGGGTTCAGATAGCTGGGTTCTTGACCCTTTTCTCCATGTATATGCCGTTATGGCCTGGGTAAACAGTGTAGTTCCAGATCAGCTGGCACATCACTGCCATCTGATAAGGATCTGCACTGTTTGCATTTTGATTTATTAGGTTGTTTATGACAGGATCTACACTGGTTGCACATGCAATAAAATGTGTATATATGGAGTAAAGAGTTAACCCTTTGTGTCAGTCCTGCATTTACTATTAATATAAATGTTTAACAAAATTTAATATCTAAATAGCAAACAGCGTAGACCCTGATCAAACTGCAGATGCTTGGACTGAGTTGGGTCTACACTGGTCATAAAAGATTCAATTCCCTGACCCAGTGTCTTAAAAAGAGTCAAGGCACTGTGTTAATACATTACTTATTTACAGAGTCTTTAATGAAAATGTTAATTCAGTCTTACTTGGCAAAACCATGTAAACAGTGATTTTTTGTTTTAAAGGATAGCCATGTCTGTTTATGTTAAAAAAGGAAGGTATCACTATTTCTAATTGTGATACAATGAGTTTTCCTTTAAATATGAACTTCTGAGTAAAACATAGAAGTTGTTTTTTTTTCTTTGAAAATTTACTTCCTTAAGATATTTAAATCTTTAAAATATATAGGCATATTTAAATTATATTGTTCAATAGTATTAAAACATAATTTTTTCTTTTGATCTACTTATTAATGCTAAATCATAAGGTACAAAGAAATTTTATTTTGCAACTCTACTCCCCTTTTGTTATTTTACCCACTGGATGCCTCTTTATCAATGTAGACTGGCATTTAATCAATTTACAGATAATCAGCCAATAGAAATCCAGTCTCCATGACAGTGAAGTCACATGGTCGGCTTCTGCTAATTGATAACAAGAGGTCTTGCTCACTCAACCCTGCTGAGCTAAAAATAGATTCAGCAATACATGTGGTTTAGAGGTGAATTGCAAATGGCAGCCTACATGTAAAGAAAGAAAAGATAATTCTGATGTAGATACTGACTTGAAGAAAAGGCAGAAATGAAAGGTATTATTTAGTTAGTTATTCCTTGCAATTTGAACTTTCGCGCTTCATTTGAGAGTATTATTTCATAACACTTTTATGTATGATTGTTTACTTTTCCTATTAACAAAGTGTGTACTAATTTACATGTGTTTAACAGTATGTTATCTAATTGAATCACTAATAAGTATGTACAATATGTGATGTGTTTTCATGTTTCAGTTTAATTTGTAGGCAGGTGCGTAGCTAGAGTATTAACAACTTTCTGACGACTGTTTTAGAGGTTCGGTCCCATTTACCAGGAGCGTAGCTAGTTTTTTGAGAAGGGGGTTAGCGGCTTAAATATTAGTAGTCTTACATTTTCAGGCAGCAGACTGTAAGATGCGACAACTTGTATAAAGTGTTTTGAATTGTAAGCCTTTTTAAAGAGATACAGTTAAAAGTTTGGGTTTGTTATCATTATTAAGATATTAAGTCCTTGTTTACACATTTCGCTTAACTGGTTTACAACATGAAATGCCGTTTCTAAGCATTGGGGTGGCCAGAGCAGTAGTTTCACATAGTTTTGATGAAATAACAAACAGAAAAATACACAGATATGACACTTAAACAAACATGAAGTACGTTCCTGTGCGATCTATATAGATTCATTTTATAAACATTTTATTTATCGGGATGGATGAGAAATCATGGGGGTGGATCCAGAGGGGTTCAGTAGGTTGCTTTAGACCCCTTTTGGGGCAGCATATTTCATTTGCATCCATGGAGTTTTGCTAAAAAATCATTTAAGGCTTCGTGAAATGTACCCCATAATCTGGAAATCTTGCATCGAACCATGTTTCTGACATCACTGAGTTAACCTAACCTAATAACCGCAGTATTAATGTAATTTGAACTCTGGTTTATAGATTGGAGGAGTTCTGCAGAAAATTATTCATTAAAAACAAACGTGGTGTAGACCCAGATAAAACACTTCAGATATACAGGTTGTTTTGGGTCTACACTGATTGAAATTTAACCAGTGATTTCATTATCTTTGAAAGTAAAAGTGGGTTAATGAAAATGGAAGTGGGATCCTGTTCTCAAAAAGAAATAAAATTATCTATAGCTGCTTTCTTACAAAATATAGCTGGGTTTTATATGGTCAGTATTGCAGGGGAATACCCCATACCCCCCCCCCCCTCCCCCCCTTAAATTGAGACTACTGCTATATAAGCTGGGAGCAGTGTAGGTAGTCATTAACAGATTCAATGTATTTTAAACTGGTTAATTTATTGCTCATTGAGAAGTTCTGCAGAAAATTATTAACTGCAGAAAAATAAAACAGCGTAAACCCTGATAAAACTCCTGTGATATTCAGTCTGTTTGGGGTCTGTACACTGGTTAAAATTTGACACAATAGTCAGTTTCAAAGTAGAAGTGGGTTACTGAAAATAGATGTGGAATTCTGGGCTCAAAACAAACTAAATGACCACTTTTCTACTTAAATTAAGCTGGGTCATGTGGTCAATATTGCATAGAGTGGGGGGGGGGGATACCTCTTTTTAAAGACTACTGCATAGGCTGTGATTGGGGTAGGGAGTAATAAACTTATTGTATTTTAGTCTTCACCAGAAACTCTGAATGTTGGGTGTTTACAGTCACAACAGAGTTCTCAAAGTTGGAAAAAACATGGTGGAGTTATTTCCCTTTTATTATAACGGAGCATTGAATTCCTATCAGATCATCTTCAGACTTGTTTTTGTTGATGTTAATTTTGGCAAAAAAGCAGAACTGTATGCAGACTAGGTATAGTCAAATCCCCTTTTACCAAAATTTGTTTTCTATTCATTGAATATTTGGTTCTTTTTCGATATTTTGTATTACTAACACATGGTATATATTTATTGGAGGGAAAATTTGTTATTAGGACCATTGTAGATCCAGATCATTCCGCATTTCCATGCGGTCTGATTAGAATCTGCATTGGTCACTTCTTGATCAGATACCGTCATTGTTCGAATATAAGCCGCACTCGTGTATAAACCGCACTGCCCCCAA
This sequence comes from Corbicula japonica, assembly GCA_038501625.1. Lineage (NCBI taxonomy): Eukaryota > Metazoa > Mollusca > Bivalvia > Venerida > Cyrenidae > Corbicula > Corbicula japonica. Next base: position 72,895 of record JAZAYU010001098.1, on the reverse strand, counting down.
ACCTGATGGAATAGATGAAAATGGCATAACAAAGTGTATAAGCAGCCAAACCTGTGTATTAGCCGCACCCACAACTTTTTACCGCCGAATTCTGGGAAAAAAGTGTGGCTTATATTCAGACAATGACGGTATGTCCCAACAAATCTTACAGGGAACAGTGTAGATTCTGATCAGGGCTGAAGGTTATAAAACTGAGTTTGGAAACCAGTCTCAAATCTCAAGCATCTGATTGGCTGAAATGGCGACTGGTCGCCATTTCAGCCAATCAGATGCTTGAGATTTGAGACTGGTTTCCATGCTCAGTTTTATAACCTTGGACAATGACAGGCTGAGCACAGATGTGCCAGCTATCTTGATCTACACCATTTACCAATTGAATAAAAGCAGCACCTATGGAGTAAGACGTTAAATGTACTCCCAACACTTTTTCTATTGAAGAATAAAACTTGTAAAAACCGAGGCTTGTGCCCCATTTTGAAATAACAAGCAATGACGTGGAACTGAAAACAACACAGAGTAAATGGCATTACAGTTAATACTGTCTCGATCTGCAGGAAGTTAATCAATACTTACCAGAACACACAAATTCTTAGAAACCATGTCTGCATTTGTTTCCAGGAAGCAGCCACAGAGCAGTAAAAGAATTGGACGCGTTGAAAGAAGATACTTCCGGAGGGGTCCGTATTGGGACAAGAAGCTCAGGTAATTTTGCGAAGGATTTTGGCGGTGTGACGTTAACTCTTTCCTACTTATAAATGCTTTATGGCATTGGCGAACAGTGTAGATCCAGATCAGCTGGCACATCCATGCTGTTTGATCAGGATCTGTAATGTTTGCTTTCTGATTCACTAGATTTTTTCTGATCAAGAAGTGATCGGTGCATATCCAGATCAGATGGCACAGATCTGGATCTACACTATTCAAACATGCATAAAACTTGTATATATAGAGTAAAGGGTTAACAGTAGCATAGGATTAGCTGCGGGCATATTATTCAGGGTCATGATATATTCCGGAATAAACCAGAAAGTTTCATAATAAACTTCTAACATAATTTATTTTTAGATTGATTAAATAGGTAAAACATGTATGCAATTTTTTGTCATGGGATAACACTAAAACTTGTATCTCATAGAGTAAATGGGTAATAAGAGTGAGGCTATGTATTGAGTGCTTTCCCATGGGTTGACAGGTGTATTGAGAACATCTAGATGACTGGAATGGTGTGTTGAGTACATCCCAATAGCTCGACAGATGTATTTAGCACATCCCAATTATTCAACAGGTGCATTGAGTACATCCCAGTAGCTGAACAGTTGTATTGGGTACATCCCGATGACTTAGAAGGTGTATTGAGTAAATACCATTGGTGGACAGTTGTATTGAGTACATCCTAGTGGCTGGACCGTTGTTTTTAGTACATCCTGGTGGCTGGACAGTTGTATTGAGAACACCCTGGTGGCTTGACAGTTGTATTGAGTACATCCTGGTGGCTGGACAGTTGTATTGAGTACATCCTGGTGGCTGGACCATTGTTTTTAGTACATCCTGGTGGCTGGACAGTTGTATTGAGTACATCCTGGTGGCTGGACCGTTGTTTTTAGTACATCCTGGTGGCTGGACAGTTGTATTGAGTACACCCTGGTGGCTGGACAGTTGTATTGAGTACATCCTGAAGGCTGGACAGTTGTATTGAGTACATCCTGGTGGCTTGACAGTTGTATTGAGTACATCCTGGTGGCTGGACCGTTGTTTATAGTACATCCTGGTCGCTGGACAGTTGTATTGAGAACACCCTGGTGGCTGGACAGTTGTATTGAGTACATCCTGGTGGCTGGACAGTTGTTTTTAGTACATCCTGGTGGCTGGACAGTTGTATTGAGTACATCCTGATGGCTGGACAGTTGTATTGAGTACATCCTGGTGGCTGGACCGTTGTTTTAGTACTTCCTGGTGGCTGGACAGTTGTATTGAGTACATCCTGGTGGCTGGACAGTTGTATTGAGTACATCCTGGTGGCTGGACTGTTGTTTTTAGTACATCCTGATGGCTGGACAGTTGTATTGAGAACACCCTGGTGGCTGGACAGTTGTATTGAGTACATGCTGGTCGCTGGACAGTTGTATTGAGAACACCCTGGTGGCAGGACAGTTGTATTGAGTACATCCTGGTGGCTGGACAGTTGTATTGAGTACATCCTGGTGGCTGGACCGTTGTTTTTAGTACATCCTGGTGGCTGGACAGTTGTATTGAGTACATCCTGGTGGCTGGACCGTTGTTTTTAGTACATCCTGGTGGCTGGACAGTTGTATTGAGTACATCCTGGTGGCTGGACAGTTGTATTGAGTACACCCTGGTCGCTGGACAGTTGTATTGAGAACACCCTGGTGGCTGGACAGGAGTATAGAGTACATCCTGGTGGCTGGACAGTTGTATTGAATACAACCCAATGATTCAGGTGTATAGAGTACATCCCGATGGTCAGACAGGTGAATTGCATACATCCCTTTTGCTGGACAGGTGTATTGAGTACATCCTGATGGCTGGACATGCATCTCAATGGCTGGACAGGTGAATTGCATACATCCCACTGATTAAACAGGTGTATTGAGTACGTTCCAAGGAATCAAAAGGTGTGTGAGTGCATCCGATTGCTTTAATAACAGATATATTGAGTACATGCCGATTGCCAGAAAAGTGTTGAGTACATTCTGATGACTCAGCAGGTGTTGGACAATTTTTGTACACACCTTTGATTGAATGCAGTAATTTTGCCTTGTGTCCACATGGTAAAGTAATGGAAATCATTAAAATTAAAGATAAATCCTTAATTTAATTGTTAATCATCACGGATATGCAAAACTGTTGTAACTGTATATAATAGTGAAGGTTATACAATAGTTTAAAATTTAGGTGATGTAATTAGTAACAAAATTCTACCTCAGTGATAAGGCAATAGAAAATTAATTCCTAGATTCTCATCCTGGCCCGCCACTCGAAAATCACTCTGGCCGAATGTTTTTTATTTTGAAAAAAATAATGCTTACATCAAAATTTACGAATACGCAGTATGAAATATTTAAGTGCGAATACGCAGTATTAAATATTTAAGTGCCAATCGGCAATTAAAAAGCAGCTAGACACTTACTTATCTTTGCACTACACAAGCATCGGTTGAAATAATTATGGGAGAATGATAAATAAAAAATAAATCCCTCCCACCCACCTCTTTTTTTCCCGAAATTTGGATGAGAATCTCGGAATTAATTTTCTATTGCCTAATAAATAATCAGTGAATCCAAGCCAAACAACAGAAGTAAATACCTGTAAGTTGCAAAATTTGTTTAACCCTTTACTCCATTTATATGCATTTTTACGCATGTGCAACCAGTGTAGATCCAGATCAGCCAGAACATCCGTTTGCTTTTTGGTGGGAAATACCCTAATAAATAAATAAATAAAAAAGCGAACAGATGTGCCCGCTGATCTGGATCTACACTGCTTGCCCATGCAGTAAAGGTGTATCGATGGAGGAAAGGTAACCCCTTTTACTCCATAGGACATCCATGCCTGATCTGGATGTACACTGCTTGCCCATGCAGTAAAGGTGTATCGATGGAGGAAAGGTAACCCCTTTTACTCCATAGGACATCCATGTCTGATCTGGATCTACACTGCTTGCCCATGCAGTAAAGGTGTATCGATGGAGGAAAGGTAACCCCTTTTACTCCATAGGACATCCATGCCTGATCTGGATGTACACTGCTTGCCCATGCAGTAAAGGTGTATCGATGGAGGAAAGGTAACCCCTTTTACTCCATAGGACATCCATGCCTGATCTGGATGTACACTGCTTGCCCATGCAGTAAAGGTGTATCGATGGAGGAAAGGTAACCCCTTTTACTCCATAGGACATCCATGTCTGATCTGGATCTACACTGCTTGCCCATGCAGTAAAGGTGTATCGATGGAGGAAAGGTAACCCCTTTTACTCCATAGGACATCCATGTCTGATCTGGATCTACACTGCTTGCCCATGCAGTAAAGGTGTATCGATGGAGGAAAGGTAACCCCTTTTACTCCATAGGACATCCATGTCTGATCTGGATGTACACTGCTTGCCCATGCAGTAAAGGTGTATCGATGGAGGAAAGGTAACCCCTTTTACTCCATAGGACATCCATGTCTGATCTGGATCTACACTGCTTGCCCATGCAGTAAAGGTGTATCGATGGAGGAAAGGTAACCCCTTTTACTCCATAGGACATCCATGTCTGATCTGGATCTACACTGCTTGCCCATGCAGTAAAGGTGTATCGATGGAGGAAAGGTAACCCCTTTTACTCCATAGGACATCCATGCCTGATCTGGATCTACACTGCTTGCCCATGCAGTAAAGGTGTATCGATGGAGGAAAGGTAACCCCTTTTACTCCATAGGACATCCATGCCTGATCTGGATCTACACTGCTTGCCCATGCAGTAAAGGTGTATCGATGGAGGAAAGGTAACCCCTTTTACTCCATAGGACATCCATGCCTGATCTGGATCTACATTGCTTGCCCATGCAGTAAAGGTGTATCGATGGAGGAAAGGTAACCCCTTTTACTCCATAGGACATCCATGTCTGATCTGGATCTGGATCTGGATCAGCATTGGTCACCTGTAAGATGAAAGCCATATCCAATGGAGTATTGTGTTGAAAGAACCAGCAATGATTCTGAAATTGGAGAAGTCTCTAAATTGTGCACTATTCTCCCAAAACATAAAACAGACCCCACTCTTTCTCCAGGCATCGCTATGATATTTAAAATTAAATCTGAGTTTTTTTTAAATATAAGATGCTGTTTTTTAGAATCCAATATTTCAGATAATGACTAAAAAAAAAGTATCTCAAAAAACCTTTTACTCCATATATATTAGACCTTTTTAAGCATGTGTAACCAGTGTAGATCCAGATCAGCAGGCACATCCATGTCGTCTAAGCAGGATCTGCAGTGTTTGCTGTTTTATTTCTGACCAAAAAGTGTACAGTGCAAATCCTGATCAGATGGCATGGATGTGCCTGCTGATCTGGATCTACACTGTTTGTACTTGCGTAAAAAGGTGTATATAATTATGGACTAAAGAGATAGCCTAACCACCTTCTACTTAGAAAAGGGAGAAGTATTTCTCAGTAATCTGAACACCTGCACAGTATCTCTTCAACTGGTAATCTGACAACCTAGGCCAATTCCCTTATTTTCAATGATTGGTTGTGAATAAAGAAAATCCCTAATATTAAATGACTCCCTTCAGGGTTTCTATACATCCCAAAGGGTCACTCAAGGTCCCTAATTAAGATACTACATTTCAGGCTCCAGTATACACCAGCTAACCATTTCATTATAACAGTAATAAACTACAGTTTATAAATAACTTTCAAGGTCAATTCTCCTAAATGCATTCTTTAAACCTGACCCTGATGAATTTAGAGAATCCATCTATTTAAAAATTAATTTGGCTCATGAGGCATAAACCTAGTGGCATAAACCTAGTGTGTAGAACTACAGTATTGAACCTTTTAAATTGCCAGTGTTTATCAATTACAGACATATGACTGTGTGTATTACACTTGTCAGAGGTGATAAATAACGAGGTTTGGCGATAAAGCAGTCTGGGGGTACACCACAGGGATATTGTTTATATTGGTTAATGCTAATACAGGTATAGAAGGTTTTTGAAGTGCTGTTATTATACTTTCAATACAGAGGGATTATATTTTAGTGGCAGTATTGCAGTGTATTTTAATTATATCTTCAATATTTATTTTACTTTATGTTGATTTTGTTTTAACATGTAAATTTAATATGCAATTTAAGCCTGTTTTCATGTTAGAATTTACATGTGTGCGAGGTTATGTTAAAAGAATTGTGTATTTAGTTTTAACTTGGATGCATTAGAGGTCTATTATTCAAGTTAGTTTTATGATTGAAATGGTTAAGAGTGAATGAATGTAACTGAGTTAACAAGAAACTCAGAAGAAAAATGTTACTAGTAGATAAAGATTTGTTAATTTATTCCTTTTGCAAAACAATATGGTTATTTGAAATATTTTCTGAATAGTCTTCAAAATTGACGATTAACGTAGCCAAAACTGTGTTCCGTTTTTAGAGCTTCAGATTTCCGATTTGGAGGTGGGCAATCCTATCGGGAATTATTTTTGGTAATCCTCACATCCATAAGTTTGGGAATGTAAAACAATATACATTGATAGTTTATTGCATTTATCTGAGCCTTTGGATGAATGCAATGAATTACCAATTTTGTGACTATTTGCACCTCTCAAAATCTTCTCAGTTATCACAAAAATATAAAGAAGTATCGAATATAACATCTGTTTCGAAGGGCTGTCCATACAGCAACGTTGATGTGATGGCCAGTTACAGTACGTTTTTTAGCTCGACTATTCGAAGAATAGGGGAGCTATCCTACTCGCCCCGGTGTCGGCGTCGGCGTCCGTTAAACAAAAAATGCACTTTGGTCCATTACTTGAAAACTACTTATGATATCAACTCGAAACTTGGAATATATATTCACCATCAAATTCTACATCATTACCAACAAGACCCATAACTCTGCTTCCAATATTTTTCAAGTTATGCCCCTTTTTCACTTAAATTTTGCGTTAAGGAAAATATGCACTTTGGTCCATAACTTATAAACTACTTGAGATATCAACTTGAAACTTGGAATATATATTCACCATCAAATTCTACATCATTACCAACAAGACCAATAACTCTGCTGTCAATATATTTCAAGTTATGCCCCTTTTTTCTTATATTTTGTGTCAAGCAAAATATGCATTTTGCCTCTAACTTTAAAACTAATTGAGATATTGCCTTGAAACTTGAAATATATTTTCACCATCAAAATCTACATCATAACCAACAAGACCCATAACCCTTCTTCCAATATTTTTCAAATTATGCCCCTTTTTCGCTTACATTTTGTGTTAAGCAAAATATACAGTCAGCCCTTAACTTCGTTATGAATGGAGGGATTTCAAAATAACTTGGCACAAATGTTCACCATGATAAGGCGGTGTGTCGCGTACAATACCCATGCCTGCAGGTCCAAGGTCAAGGTCACTGTTACTAAAAATAGAATTTTCTTGCAAAATCGTGTCCGCTCTTTAAATTTGTTATTTCTTATTGGGTTTTTAAATAACTTGGTATAATTGTTCACCATATCAAGACGGTGTGTCACGTACATGCCCAAGCCTGTATGTCAATGGTCAAGGTCACTGTTGCTAAAAATAGAATTTTCTTGTCTAGGCTGTTACTTTGTTATGAATGGAGGGATTTCAAAATATCTTGGCACAAATGTTCACCATGACAAGGCGGTGTGTCCGCACAATACCCATGCCTGTAGATCCAAGGTCAAGGTCACTGTTACTAAAAATAGAATTTTCTTGTCCAGGCTGTAACTTTGTTATGAATGGAAGGATTTCAAAATAATTTGACACAAATGTTCACCATGACAGGGCGGTGTGTCACGTACCATGCCCATGCCTGTAGGTCAAAGGTCAAGGTCACTGTTACTAAAAATAGAATTATCTTGTCCTGGCTGTTACTTTGTTATAAATGGATGGATTTTAAAATAACTTTGCACAAATGTTCATGAAAAGGCAGTGTGTCCGCACAATACCCAAGCCTGAAGGTCCAAGGTCAAGGTCACTGTTACCAAAAATAGAATTTTCTTGTCCAGGCTGTAACTTCATTATAAATGGAGGGATTTCAAAAAAACTTGACACAAATGTTCACCATGAAAGGGCAGTGTATCGCGTATTATTCCCATCATTGCACTTGAGTGTCTGAAAATGATGCATAGCGGGGCATCCGTGTCCTATGGACACATTTCTAGTTTCACTTATATTTTCACTTAAGTGCACTTCATCGATAACTTTGCAAATACTTAAGGTATCAACTTCAAACTACCATTATATTTTCATTTCAGTTCTTTTTCTGTAACATTACTGAAGTGATTGATATTTGACTAAAAGTAAATGTCTCTAATAAAAAATTACTAACAAGTTTTCTAACAAATTCAGAAATATTTCATAGTTATTCCCCTATTCAGTTTAATATTTATGGTACATTTAGGAATTATTTCTGTTATTTGAAAAGAATTTCTCCCGTACCATTCACTTGTAAATATTTTTCCTGATTGCACATGAATGTATGGCCATAGTTGTTATTGTTTTAATCTTCAAATTGCATTTGTTTCAAATGATTCGAATAGTCGAGCATGCTGTCTCCTCTGACAGCTCTTGTTAATGGTGACTTGTAGCTAGATTTGCTTGTACTGTAGTATCATTATATTTCGCAAGGGTTTTAATTTTGCATATTACATGCTAGGGTTTAAACCAGTATTGAAACACCTTGTAATAATTTCTTAAAAGAAAACAATATTAATTTGTGCAAATTATGCTAGGTCAATGCAATATTAGTCAGTCTATTTTTCAGGTCGACTAACGATGACACCCTCTCGTATGTTGAGGAAAGCAAAGTTAATACAGGCACTACCAGTTCCATCGAATGCACAGAAAACTGTCCCACGCAGGTCGAGGTCACACAGCCCGGGTAATGTGGTTGGTTTGAGAACGAAACGAGCTCGGCTAGAGAAGGAAAAAGAGAAAGGTAATAAGTTTAATTGGTTGAATTATACTGTAATCGGTTGAATTATACTGTAATCGGTTGAATTATATTGTTACTTAGATCATGCAAACGAATCTTAATTTAGGATGGGTTTCATAATAACGTGTACGCAACGTTTTGGCGCCCCGAGGGAGATAATAACTCTTCACAAAGAAAAGATAGTGGTATAGTAAATCGGATAAAGATCATGAATTTCGGATACGAAAAGTTACGAAAGAAAATGAGTCGACTATGTCGGCAAAATAAAAAATTTTTGAAACGGCGCAAGGTCGAAAGAATCAAACGTATACACAGCACATTTACATAGTATTGGTTATTTTCAAAACGGATTTTATTGAACAGGATGATACAGATATATTTCTGAGCGCATTACCCCACCCACCACTGACAAAACTGAGAATTTGTAAGCTCTGTCTTTTATGAAACTCTGGTTAATTGAATCGAGGATCCTGACAAATAGACTATTCAAATAAGAGGATTCTACTGTACTATAATCGGTTGAATTATACTGTAATCGGTTGAATTATACTGTAATCGGTTGAATTATACAGATTCACAATTTGAATCTGTTATTCTGGTATTTTAATTAACCTTTTCCTTTATAGAAACAACTTTTATTGTATGGGCAAACAGTTTAGATCTAGATTAGCTGTCACATCTGTGACAAACCTGACATGACAAAACGTCATATCTAATTTAACCCTTTTCTCCATGTACTGTATAGTGAAAACATAAAGAAATAGCAACGGCAGTTTTAATCAAGCATACAGTAATGTCTAGCAGTAAAGGTACTTCGCAAAAGTAAAGTTGGGAATATTTGACGTATATTATTTTAGCGAATTCATGACGATCGCGAAAATAGCAAAAATATTCTGCTCGGGAATAAACCCCATTATACGGTAATTTATACCACTTTTATCACATGGGAGAACAGTATAGATCCAGATCAGTTACCATGTCTTTGCTCTCAGATCAGGATTAAGACCGTTCGGTCAGAAATAACCTAATGAATCAAAAATTGAACAATGTTGATCGCTATCAGACTGCATGGGTGTGCCAGCTGATCTAGATATACACTGTTCGCACTTGCGATAAAACGCTGATTTATATCAAACAATGTGTTAAACGTCATTGATCTTTTTCAGTTGAATCATAATAACGATTCATTATTATACTAAAAGTCATTTTGCTCTGTAGCAAACATACCCCTGGCTGCATTTACAGGTATTATTAGGAATGTGGAATGTAAAAACCGATTGTATGCTACACTAGAATTTATGCAAGTTTTCAGTGTGAGTCATCGCCATGTATTTGAAACTCTGACATTAATGACCTAGATTTTATGTAAGTGGTTTGTATATGAAGTAATGCATTAACTTTTTTTGCAGGTAATACATTCTGTACAAATATATAACAGCCTGTTTTGAATTCTGTATTAGAATAAATGGTAGGGTATCAGTGTTTAATAAGGATAAGTCATTAAATACTTGTTATAGATATATGACTTTCATTTATGACAGAATCACAGTCTTTTTAACCATTTACTCCACAGGTACACCATTATTGCATGGGCGAACAGTGCAGATCCTGATTAGCCAGCGCAGATCCATGCTATCTGATCAGGATCTACACTTTCCTTTTTAAGATCTATTAGGTTTAATCAGACGAAGATGCAACAGGTGAGGATCCCTATCTGATGGCATGGATGTTCGGGGTAATCTGGATTTACACTGTTCATCTTTCAGTCTAAGAAGTATTCTCAATACATCTAGAAAACAGATAAGATCTGCAATTAAATCAAGATCTAAACGTATCACAAGCCTGGTTAAATGTACTTTATTATATTCACAATAAAATTCTTGGCAAATATCCCATTCAGGTGTAATTAAAATGAATGTTTGAGACACAATCTTAAAGGTTATTTCAATTTTCATTTAAGGATAAGTATTTTAGGAAAATCTATAATCCTTAACTCCATGGAAACAACTTATATCCCATTTGCCACCAGATTAGATCCAGATCGCCCAATTATCTGTGCAGTCTGATCAGGATCTCAACACTAGTCCCCTTTTTCCTCCATATTGAATAACTCCTCTGAAACCCCACTGGATCCCCCATAGGTTCTACACACAAACTGTAGGGACAATCAACAGACTTGATGTTTTTCAGATCAAGTGAATCATATAATTCTTTTTAGAATTCAGTGGATAGTGCGGTTCACAACTTGTTTGTATTGATTTAACCCTGTCATCCATATAATATTATACACATTTTTACGCATGTGCGACCAGTGTAGATCCAGATCAGCCAGAACATCCATGCCGTCTGATCAGGATCTGCACTGGTCGCATTTTGGTCAGAAATACCCTAATGAATCAAAAAGTGAACAGTTTAGATCTTGATCAGATGGCTGATCTGGATCTAAACTGTTAGCCCATGCAATAAAGGTGTGTCTTTGGAGGAAAGGGTTGATAATTGTCTACTCCATAAGATATTGCTGTCATCCAAATGTGAACAGTGTAGATCCAGATCAGGGCCCGAGATCATAAAACTTAGTTTTGAGATCAGTCTCAAATCTCAAGGATCTGATTGGCTGAAATGGCGACTGGTCGCCATTTCAGCCAATCAGATGCTTGAGACTTGAGACTGATCTCCAGATTAAGTTTTATGATCTTGGATACAGCTTGCATATCCGTGAGTGCCATCTGATTAGAATCAACATTGTTTGCTTCTTGGTCAGAAATAACCTAATGAATCAAAAAGCAAACAAGTGTAGATCCTGATCAGATGGCATGGATGTGCAAGCTGATCTAGACCTACACTGTTTGCACTTGTGATTAAACCCATATTTATGGAGGAAAGGCTTAACAAAAAGTCCCCCAAAAGATAACAATGGCATTGTAAGATTTTATTGATCTATGAGAAGATCCTGTTTCAAGCTGCCATTATTTGATCTAGCCCACTGGGCAGAATATTGGACAGCCTTTATTGATTCGTCTAACGCTTACAGTTTATAATAAATTCATGCACTGTCTAGGGTTACATCACTTAACACTGAAATTCAGACTTTTTCATTTGCATGTGGTCTGCAAAAAAAATTGGTGAATTTAGCAAAATTGCTGGCCAAGATAAATTCAGAAAAGTCTAGAATTATTTTCTGCTATTGTCTGTTCAGATCGGCTTGACCAATTCGTGCAGTACAGGTTTATACCTTTACTCCATGGGATATGGATGTTATAGATGGGCAAACATTGTAGATCCAGATCAGCTGGCGGCACATTCATGCCATCTATTTCTGGATTTACACTGTTCGCTTTTAAATTCATTAGGTTATTTCTGTCCTAAGAAGCGACCAGTGTAGATATTGCTCAGAGGTAACAGATGTGCTGGCTGATCTGGATCTACACTGGCTGCAAATGCAATAAACCCTGCATATATGGAGGAAAGGGTTATAATAAATTGGGATAAGGCATCTATCTGAAATCTTTGGCTTTTAATGATTGGTATGTTTGGAAACAGGGCGTGTATTTCAAATAATATCAATTATAGCATATGTGCAAAAATTCGTCCCGCAAAATTAAAAGCTATACAATAACAGGACAACCCCAAAATATTATGATACCACCGTATTGAAAGTTTTATCTAGAAACAGATAAGATTGTGAGAAATTTATCATTTAAAGCATCTTTGTAAAAATTCATCCCCGAAATTAAATAATGATCCAAAAAATAAACCACTGTATTGTTAGTTTATTATTATCTTGGAACAGATAAGACACCAGGCAGCACACCAAAGACGCCAGCTTCTGTAGAATCCACCCCAAAATCCTGTGTTGCAAGTAATACCGATGAAAGCATTGACGGTACTCAAGTATCTGCTGGGATATCCACACCACAGTCCGCGCAGAACACACCTAAAAGTCATGCTACCATAACACCAGGGAGCGCTGCAAAACAACATGTTGCAGGAATGCCTGGGAGTACGCCGAAAGGTCAGGTGGTTGGGACTCCAGGGAGTGCCCCAGGGAGCACGCCTAAGATTCGAACCCGGCTGGCTACAGGAAGTATACAAATGAACGGTACCATGACCATCTCGGCAAAACAAGAGAAGGCGGAGCTGGAACAGATAATGAAGCAGATTTCAAAAAGTAGGATTTTAACCCTGTACATTTTATATGTTTGACCAGTGTAGATCCAGATCAGCAAGAATATCCATGCCATCTGACCAGGATCTGCACTTTTCGCTTTTTGATTAATTAGGTTGTTTCCAAACAATTATCGATCACATTTGACCAAATAGGGAGAAGTGTAGATCCATACTTAAATTTTTATCCTTGTGCATTACCAGGCACCTTAAACCATGTACTACATAAGATAAAGCTTACATCCCATGGGCAGTTTACCCTTTCCTTGATATATACGCATTTTTATGCATGTGCGACCAGTGTAGATCCAGATCAACTGGCACATCTGTGCCGTCTGATCAGGATCTGTACTGGTTGCATTTTGGTCAGAAATAACCTAATGAATCAAAAAGCAAACTGTTTAGATCCTGATCAGACAGCACGGATGTGCCGGCTGATCTGGATCTAAACTGTTCGCCCTAGCAATAAAGGTGTATCTATACAGGAAAGGGTTAATTAAGGTACAGATCAGCATGCATTTCTGACAAACCTTTGATTAGATGGACAAAATCAATTTTGATCAGTTAGGGTTTTATCGAAAGGGGATTAGTGCCTTTTAGAATTGGAAAATCACTGTAAACCAAGTTTAGCAATAAATGTGTATGTTAATTTTGCAACCTTAACATGACAGGTGACACACCACCATCCAAAACAACTCCAACCACGGGATTAAAAAAGAGGCAATCTCAGTCGTTGATGACGCCTCACGACGGCTTGTCAGCTGACCATCCTCCTCCAAAGAAGCGAAAGATTGGCAGAAATAATGGTAGCGGAGAGGTGGGCTAACTTTTTTCTGTGCTAATAGCAAAAACATTTGTAACTTTATTATCCCCTGCCGCGTAGCAGGAGGGAGATATAGCAATGGTCTTCATCCATGTGTACATTTTGTGTCCAGTCCATAACTTTTCAACCCATAGAAGGAATTTCATGAAACTTTAATGTTCTCCCAATCAAGACGACGTGCAGAACCCATATTTCATGTGTCAGGCTCAAGGTTGAGGTCGCCAGTGGTGTTCGAACATTTGAACCATATATTTCGTGTCCAGTTCATACCTTCTGAACCCCCTGGAATGAATATCATGAAACTTTATTAGATGTTCTTCCCGTCAAGACGACAGGCAGAACCCATGTTCCACCTGGCTGGCTTTCCTCCTTATAAAAATATTATTCGGCTATATGGCGTGCGGGAATAGTGTAGATCCAAATCAGCCAGTACATCTGTGCCATCTGATCAGGATCTACACAGTTCACTTTTTGATTTTTTATTAGATTATTTCTGACCAAAAAGTGAACAATGCAGAATCCAGATCAGATGGCACAGTGTGCCGGCTGATCTGGATCTACACTGGTCACAAATGTAAAAATGTGAAGGAATGGGTTTAATTGCTAGTCGGTTGTAACGTAATAAAAATTTGTCTAACTGTTTTAGGACAATGAAAATGACTACTTCTGTTGGTTGTGTCATAAAGAAGGGACCCTTGTGTGCTGCGAGCTTTGTCCTAGAGTGTATCACACCAAGTGTTTGGGTCTCAGTGCGGCCTTACCACAAGCCTGGGTGTGCCCAGAATGTGAGGTATATATACATAAGTTTTTCATTGATCTCTTACCCAGGTCAGGGATTTCAGTAGATGCAAACGACAATTTGTTTGAAGCAAAATTGAATTTTACCACTTTTGACCCCACCTAATTCTGAGCTTGGGGTCATTTTTATGCAGGGGATTTTAGGCTTTTTTTGTGATCCGGAGCAAATACTGAATATTTTTCATTCAGTTTCATTATTTGCCCTGAATCACAGACAAAAGTAAATACAAGATTACAAATGTATTGACAGCTGTGGCTAGTGTTCAGCTTTCCCTTTATAGTGCACAAAAGTCATCGAAAATAGTGAACTAATTAAATACATACAAGGCTTTGAAGATTTGAAGCGATGGGTTTGTCAACTACCTTTTCTTGCCGTAATATTGAAAAATAACGTCATAAACCGTGTGATATGGCCACACTGAAAATGGTTTTGAATTCCTGTTTCAGAAAATAATGCGAGCAGAGTGTGTGGATACCCGATCCAAGTCAATGGAGATGTTGACCATAGAGCAGTTATGTACACTGTTGAAGTATGCTCTAGACAGAATGAAACATAGTGGGGTAAGGATAAAAAACTAAATTGCAGGCTTAACTCTTTCCTCCATATATACGCATTTTTACACATGCGCAACAAGTGTAGATCCAGATCAGCCGGCACATCCGTGCGGTCTGATCAGGATCTGCACTGGTCGCATTTCGGTCAGAAATAACATAATGAATCAAAAAGCGAACAGTTTAGATCTTGATCAGACCGCATGGATGTGCCCGCTGATCTGGATCTAAACTGTTCGCCCAGGCAATTATATCTATATGGGATCTACGGAGGAAAGGGTTAAACACACTAATCCTTTTCTCCATGTATATGCTAATTATCACATTTAATGACCAGTATAGATGATAATCAGCTGGCACATCCTTGCCATCTGATATGAATCCACACAGTTTTTATAGGTCAGGTATAACCTAATCAATCTAAAAGTAATCTGTGTAGATCCTGATCAGATGGCACGGTTGTGCTGACTTGTCTGAATCTACACTGTTCACTCATGGGTTTTAAGTCATATCAATGAGGTAAAGGGTAGAGGTCTCATTGAAAATATTTTTAGGCACCTATAAAAAAAACAGATTTTCTTCATTGTTTTTATAAATGTTTCAGACCATTGTTATCAAATTCATCCAATGATGTATGCTTTTGTCACTTGACAATGAAAGTCGAATTCTTGCATTTTTGAGGTGTGTTAATCAGTTTCTAATGATTTTCAATTATAAATCCACTAAAGAATATGATAGGAAAATATGACACATTTATTGTCATCCCATGATGATAAAAGTATAATATTTTGTTGAAAAAGGATACAGAAAATAGGCCTACCATCTTGAGCATTTAATTGGTTCAGATTAAGTCAGTCTTCAAACTGTCTTATCACAAGCTAGAGAATTAAGACTGGTTTTCAATCTCACAGTCATGTTCATAATGTATTGTTGTATTGTGTTGTAGAGTGAGCTATTCATAAGCCTTTAGATAAGAAAGCAGCTGATCGGAGCTCAGAGAATTTAGACTGGTTTTCAAATGTATTTGTATTGTGTTCAGAGAATTTAGACTGGTTTTCAAATGTATTTGTATTGTGTTCAGAAAATTTAGACTGGTTTTCAAATGTGTATTGTTTTATTGTGTTGTAGAGTGAGCCATTTCACAAGCCTGTAGATCAGAATGCTGTCCCCAACTACTCAGATTACATCTTCCACCCTATGGATCTTTCTACACTAGAAAAGGTATCTTAACATTTTTCTCCATATATACGCATTGATGCATATGCCAACAGTGTAGATCCAGTTCAGGGCTGAAGGTTATAAAACTGAGCATGGAAACCAGTCTCAAATCTCAAGCATCTGATTGGCTGAAATGGCGACCTGTCGCCATTTCAGCCAATCAGATGCTTGAGATTTGAGACTGGTTTCCAATCTCAGCTTTATAACCTCCGACCCCGGTGGCATCCATGCCATCTTATCTGGATCTGCACTGTTCCCTTTTTGCTCAGACGCAACCTAATAAATCAATGAGTGAACAGTGCAGATCCTTATCTGATGGCACCGATGTGCGGTCTGATCTAGCTCCACACTGTTAGCCCATGCCATAAAGGCATGTATATGGAGGAAAAAGTTTAATTACTGCTGATTTTCCAGTTTAATTTCTTGGTTGATGTTAATATAATTTTGAGATTTGCCATAAAAGAAGATGTTGTAGTGAAATTTGACATCATAAATCATAGTTAAATATAATGCTTATTCACTGTTATGGTACTCATGTATTACTGTCATGCAATATCTATTAGCCTTTTTATGTTTTGCTGAAATTGTTGTATACTCATGGTCAGAAATAAAACCTAACAAATCTATAAGCAAAATTTGATTAATCTCTTGGGATGTTCAGTATGATCTGGGTCTGCACTGGTTGCACAGGAAATATAAGCTGTATTCATGAGTAGGGGGTAAAAGGGTTAAATTAACTAATAGAGCAGATTAAGGAATCAGTTGGGGATCTAAGATCTGTTGTTGGACGGGGAACACTTAGGGAGTGTAACCTAAAATGTACAGCCATAAAATTTGCACCCCTCAACACAAAACCTGAAAAGAACTTCATTTTAAAAAGTTAATAGACTGTTAAAATCATTCCCAAAAGAACACTTTGCTAAAATAGTGTATATATATAGGACATTTGTTTTTACCAGTGTAAGATAGAAATTATTTCACCGAGTTAGCTCCAGAATTGTTATTTTCACAAGTGGCGAAGCATAAATAAATTGATTTATATATCTTCTGGGATATTGAGATAAAACATTAACTAGGACAATTTTAGATGGGTCGCATGCCAGGTGTGTTCTGTCTAAATCAGCTAGTGGGATTAACTGTGATTTGTTTTTGCTATTGCAGAACATAAAGCTATGCTATTGCTATTGCAGAACATAAAGCAGAAGATGTATGGTTGTACGGAAGCCCTTTTGGCCGATGCTAAATGGATCCTACATAACTGTATTATCTATAATGGAGGTACGTAAGTCAGACTAACCAGTCTTTAAAGACCACTCGGGGAAAATCCCATACATCTGTCTCAGAAGGCATCTGGTCTTTATTTACAGGGGTTTTATTTTTTATATTGGTCAGTGGGAGAAATAAAATGTGGTCTTTATCCTCAGATGGGCTTTGTTTACAGGTGCTTTTTAGCACAGATTGAATTGTATAATGATAAGGAAAATCTGCACATCATGCACCTCGCTGTGATAGAAATTCTTGTTACTTGCAATAAAAGCATTAGCTTGGTGTGTTGCTGTTGTCACTGAATGGTGAACTTATGATTTAACCTGAACCTGATTTAATACTGTACCGGTAAACTTAATTTTGAAGTGACCTCACTAACTTGGTTACATGACATCAAATACTAGATAGGATGTCACTTGTGTAAGCTTGTGAACAATATATTTTCCTTCGAAAAAAAATTAAGTATCTCGCATGATAGTGAAGCGAAAATAGAAAAATCTGTCACCCAAGGTGATCCGAGTTCCCACAGAAACAGTTTACCCAAGGTGACAGATTTTTCTAGGTGATGTAATTTCATAGCAATCAACCTAAAATTAACTGAAATATTGGCTTTTGTTGTTTGAACGGGGGAAATTTGTCAGACATCTCAAAAGTGACGTTAGTGATATACTTTTAAGGCTTGTAGTTTTGAAACGTCTTGTAATACTAAAAAAGAAAGCATGCATCCAAATCAGTTATATGCTTGATTATATGTATGTGAATTTTCGTAGGAAACTTGAAAAAAAATTTGGGGCGTGTTCCACCTTAAATCTTGCATCCAGCCCTGTTTATAATTGACAATTAAAATATTAAAATACTAATATTAAGTAGGAATGTATATATGATAAGACCATTTTAATGACCGTTCTCTTGTACTTTCAGCCCATAACAAACTTACAACCAGTGCCAAAATGATCATCAAGATTTGCAAACATGAGGTAATTGTTTTCCTGTTTTAAAGTAAAATTCTAATGAAAAATTTGTTTGCTCAGCAGTATAGAACTTTAAAATAAATATTTATGGCTGCCATTAATTTTAAGAGGAAGAGCAGATTAATTTATAAAAATTGTGGTGATTGCTTTTGTTATAGAGTAAAATTGTAATAAAGAATATGGAAGCAAGTTTTTTCTTAAATTTAAAAAATAAGAAATAAAGTTAAATCAACGATAAAGAACCCTTAACAGACATAATGGATTTACATACTTAAGGCAAACATTAATTTTTAAGGGGTAAAAGAGCAAAAACAAACAGTGGAGCCTGGAGGTCACTGTCTTTCCCAGAAGTGCAGCTTTTTTTATTTTTTTTTTATTTTAAAAATTTGGGCCTTTAAGCTCAGTTTTAGTAAAATTGTTAGACCAGCAGGTCATTATGAGACCACAGCTTATATGCATGAACAAATTTCTTGACTGATGGAGATGAATTCAACTTTTTGTTTTTTCAGTGGTTATGGATGTAAACAAAAAAGAAAGATTGTTAGAATTTGAATGACTTTTGAAGAGCATTTGATTATTAACACAACAGATTTTATTACATTGTAGATGAACGAGATAGAGCTGTGTCCTGATTGTTATCTAAATTCCTGTGTGCGCAAAAATGACGACTGGTTCTCTGAAACATGTGTAAGTAACAGATTCGTGTAGACATATTAGTTAATCAGCTGTCATTATAATGTCATCTTAACCCTTTTATTAACAGTAGTGATATTAGTGTCGTGTGGTGGCCGTAAAAGTCTCCCCGTACATATAGTCAGTACTGTTATCAGTAAAATAACCCATTACAAATGTGGTGCAGTGATGATAAGGTATATCAGGGCTATCCAATCAACCTTTTTAAGGGTTGTCCAGGTTAGCTCTATTGGTTGAGTTTTCCAAATTGCAGGGCTAGGCGCTGTTGCCGTGACGGTCCTGGTTCGCTTCCAGGTAGAGGCAATATCAATTTTAATGTTGTCACTAAAACTTTTAATCCCCAATTTTGTACTTTTTATGCCCCCACAAATTATGCCCCCACAAAGTGGGAGGCATATAGCTTGCACTCATCCGTCGTTCCGTATGTAGGTATGTCCGTAAGTCCCCAAATTTTGTGGCATCAACTCCTAAACTATTAGATGAATTTCTTTTAAACTTGCACTGATGATCAAGCAGGATTTGTAGATGATCATAATTAAGGATTTTTTTCCTGCGACCATTTTTACCAGAGTTATGGCCCTTTGTTATTACAGATTTTATTGCAGCAGTGGGGGCATCAGTGTCCAAGGACACATTCTAGTTTAACTGCTGAAAGCTTTTAAAAAAAAACTGTTTATGTAACTACATCACTTGTGTTTTTTTTTGTTTTGTTTCAGAGAGTACCACATACGTTGGTATGGGCTAAATTGAAAGGTTACCCATTCTGGCCATCCAAAGCTTTACGTGAGGTGGACGGACAGGTGGATGTAAGGTTCTTTGGTGCACATGACAGGTAATTTGCAATTTTCTTTGGTTTACTTGACAGGTTATTTGCAAGGTACTTTTTCTCATTTCCTCTTATTACTTTAAGCATGTTGTTTTCTCCAAATGAAGTTAAAATTACTATATTTGATCACATGCTGCTGCATTAGCAGATAAAAGTATTAAAATTCTTGTCATTGGTGGGTTCAACAGTAAATGGAACCACTATGATTGATATGCAATCTATTTTTAACATAACCCTTTTCATAATGGCTGTTATCCCATGCCAGGGTGAAAAGTGTAGATCTAGATCTGTCAATACATCCATGCCACCTGTTAAGGATGTTTGCTTAAGATGCATTAGATATTGCCTCTACCTGGGAGCAAACCCTCACCATCATGGTGACAGCCGATAGCCCTGATATATGTAATCATCACTGCATGACATCGGTAACGGGTTATTTTACTGATACAGTACTGACTATATGTACAGGGGAGACTTTTTACGGCTGCCACACTGTACAAATAGTGCTACTGTGAATTTCAAATGATATTCCCATTCCCTCTACCTGGGAGTTTTCCCGCACCGTCATGGCGACAGCGCCTAGCCCTGCAATTCCGATCACGCAACCAACATAGCTAACCAGGACAACCCCAAAAAAGGTTGATCGGATAGCCCTGATATACGTAATCATCACTGCACGACATCAGTAACAGGTTATTTTACTGATAACAGTTCTGACTAGATTATTTCTGACTTAGAAGCGATAAGAGTTGATCAAGATCAAATGGCATAGATATGCCAGACCATCTCGATCTAGACTGTTTGCCCTGCTATAAAACCTGTACATACAGTCAAACCTATCTTTAGCAGCCACCCAAGGGAGTGACAAAAAGTGGCTGCTCTACACATGTGGCTGTTAAAGACGGGTTAAAATGAGAACAAAATGTCAGTTTAGGACATGTTCAAACTGACTGTTTTAGACAGGTGGTTGCTATTTGCAGGTGGCTGCTTAGGCAGGTTTGACTGTACATGTATGGATACTGGGGTTTTTGGTTACACACCTTCAAAATGTAATATTCTCTGATCCACAATATATGAATGGCAAAGGAACTTGCCACACTACTGGGTAATCATTGTTCTGTATACTGTTAAATCATTTTATTTCGCAAGGGTTTAATTTTCGCGTATTTTGCGCTACGGCAAGTGCGGGAAATTCAACCCCAGCGAAATGAAACTATTTAACAGTGTTTCTGTATAGGAAAATACAGTTGCGCGAATTTAAGCCCCTGCGAATCAGTTATTTACAGGTTTTGCGCGAAAAATTGTCCTAGCAAAATTAAATGATAATACAGTACCTGTGAAATCTTGTTGTAAAATTGTTTTCCAGGTCATGGGTGCCAGTATCACAGTGTTTTCTGCTGTCTAAGAATATTCCTACCTCTCTACATGGAAAGAAGAACAATGGTCTAGATATGGCAATAGAAGAGTTGAATCTTCATGTCAATAAACTCAGGTATGTCAACAGACTGGGGTAGCTTCATGACAATTCTCGGTTAGCAACATGACAATAAACTCGGGTATGTCTACAGACTTCTGTAGCTTCATGACAATAGACTCGGCTAGCTTCATGTACTGCAGTGTCATAAACCTCAGATAGCTTTCAGTCAGTAAACTCAGGTAGCTCAAAGTCAGAAAAATGAAAGTAAATCTTTTTAATAAACTTTGGCTTTATATCCTATAATGTTGATAAACTTAGGTTGCTTCATTTACAGTAATTTCAATAAACTTATGTATTGTCATATAGGTGTTATGTCAGTAAACTCAGGTAGGGTCATATTCATGTAATTTCAATAAACTCAAGTAACATTATGTAATGTAATGTCAATAAACTCAGGTAGCATCATAAACTGTAATCTCAATAAATTTCATCTAGCTTCTTGGATTGTAATGTCAATAAATTCAGGTAGCTTTATGCAATACTTCCTAAATACCTTAGTGTCAGTAAAACTTGGTAGCTTCATGTAACATTTCCTATATACTTTAAACTTTTTGTCAGTAAATGTGGTTAAATTCCTGTAAGATCTCCTGTATACTGTAAATTCATTTATAGTTTGTTAGCAAATACCCTAACAGATCTAATATCAGTGTAGATCCTGATCAGTCTGCACCAGTATGCAGCCTAATCAGAATCTACACGGGTTGCCCATGCAATATCAATATATCATTAAAATATCCAAAGGGATATAGAATAAAACACAGTTGATTTCACTCTTTTTATATGACGTTTCGGCCTTATGGCCTTTATCAAATTTAACAAATCGCTCAATCTTCTACATCTTGACTACATACATATAAATCATCTTTAAATTTGATGATTTATATGTATGTATGTAGTCAAGATGTAGAAGATTGAGCGATTTGTTAAATTTCATAAAGGCCGTAAGGCCAAAACGTCATATAAAAAGAGTAATATCAATATAAGCTGTATTCCAAAAAGGTAAAACATGCTGATCAGGAATTGCCACATTCAGAAAAAACAGCATCCCCACACAGCCAAGAAGAAGAAGAGAGAGAGATGGCATGGTTAATAAAATGATCAGTTTCAAAGTAGTAAAGGATTAACATTATTTGGTGAGATAAGTTTGACCTGATTGAAATGTTCATGCATTTTTGTTTGCAGGGAAAAGTTCGGCACCTTTGAATATGCACCATTCAGGACGCCCTATGATAAGACAGACACTTACAAACCTTTCACTATAAAACCAGACACAGCTGTCAAGCCCTCGTCAAACTGGCCAACCAGCGAAAACAGTCCAGCAAAACCAAATTTGACAAGTCCTAGGAAAATAAACTCTAGTATGTCTGGTTCGCAGAGCATTATACGACGTTCGGCCATCACAAAAACTGCTTCAGCGCTGAAGAATAAGTACAGTGCATTAGTATCATTGAAGAAGTTAGATATTACAACAGAAGTGGCAAAGACTGCAATACCTTTGTCTGGTAAAAGCAGTGTTCAAGCAACTGATGTGCACATTAAAGAAATCTCTGAAGAAACTGTTAAAGAAGAAAGCAAGCCAGTGTCATCAGGTGTAATAAAATCTGATAGTGTTGAAACAAAAAGAGGTGAAATAATAAAACGGGTACTGCAGCTGATAATCAAAGTACTGGAATAGACAAGAAAGATACGGTGTCAAGTAAAAAATCTCCAGCTTCAAAAGCTGAAGTAGGCACCTCAGATAAAGGTATAAAGAAAACATTTGTTAGTTCCAGTTTAATTGAAAAATTGGAGAGTAAGTTAAAGGCTTTGGATGCAGATAATGCAGAAGTTTCAGATGATTTAAAACCTGAAAATGATAAAAATTCAGATGGGGCAGAATGTGCAGGTAAAGAAGGAACAAATGATGGCACTGAATCCAAAGGTGAAGAGTCTGTTAAAGAGAGTGCTGTATTAAAGAATTCTGAAGAAGAAAAGAAATTGAATGAACTGATAAATGAAGACAGTGGTAATGAACTTCAGAAGAGCACTAGTGACAATCAGGCCTCCACTGAAAATGTTGGTACAGGAAAAGTAAAAACTGATAGTGTCCCTGATCAATCAGATCCAAAAGCAGATGATGAGAAAATAACATCTGAAGAAGAAAAAGAATTCATAAATGAATTAAAAGATATTGCGAAAGAATCTAAAGACTCCTACAGGAAAAAATTGGAAAGCATGATAAAATCTTGTAAAGAGAAACTTGGAATGGAAAATAATGGACTGGAAGAAATTGATACCACTCTGAGTGATCTGGATGAAAGTAGCGATGATGATAATGAGGAGAGTGAGGATGAATCAAGTGGAAGTGAAGATGAGGAAGAAGAATCCAGTAAAGACAAACTTAATGAAAGTGTGAGTACTGAACCTATGAAGCCTCAAGACACAGTTAATAAGAGCACAAATGAGACTGAAGCTGTGTCTGTAGAAGTTGAAAGTGAAACAGTCGAGGAAAGAAATGAAAATGAAAAAAGTTCTGTGGATTTAAGTAAGGATAATACTAAAGAAATTCATGAAGAGATCGAAGAAACTGAGGAGAAAGGTGGTGAACTGTCTACCTCTAAGGAAACAAGTGCTGTTGATAAATCTGAAAAACCTCTAGAAATCAATGAAAGCAACGAAAAGGAAGAACTTGTTTTACCTGAAAGTCAAGAGCAACAATCAAAAACAAAGTCACAGGATGCATCCAATGTTAGTGAAGTTGATGAAATGTCAAAAGTGAACCAAGAACCAAAAGCAGATGTTATTAATCTTAATGATATTGATAAGATAAAGGAACCAGTGGTAGTGAATGAAATGGTGAAGCCCACTCCAGAACCTGTTTTAGGAGTGATTGTTAATTGTGTTACAGAAAATGATGTTGTGAAAGAAGTTAGTGCTGTTGATAAAGTTTTAGATCCTGTTTCTGGAATGTTCTCGGAAAGAACTTTAGAGGATGAAGATTCCGATGTGGACAGACTGGTTATAGATCTGGAAGATGAAACAGTAGATACTTCAGAATCCAGGAAAGTAAACCAGTCTGAATTGAATAGAACTAAAGTAACCAAAGAAGTCAATAAATCAAAATCATCGGAGAAAAAGGATAATACTCTAGAAATTAGTAGTGATTCTAGTAGTGCAAGTCCAAAAATCTTAGGTAAAACTTGGAAAAAAAGGTTAGTAATACCGGATGAAATGACTCCATCACCTAAAGACAAGAATAAAGTTAGAAAAACAATGGTAGCTATACTACATGGAGAGAGTAGTTTTAAATCTTCAGTGAAAACGACATCTACACCCAATGTAAAGAGTCCTGTGATCAAACAGAGAACTGGAAGTGGAGATTCTGTTGGAAGACTAGAAAAGGAGCTTTGTGAAGTGGCACAGGTGTCAGAGAACACACAATCATCACAAGCTGATGAAGAAAATGAAGAGGTCATGGATGATGATGTTATGGAAATAAATGAAGAGCCGATGATTGGATTAATTGATGATTTCAGGTAAAAGAAAATTTCTCATTGCCTTGAACAAAATTTTTTTAGGATTGACCTTGACCTTGAGTGACCTGTGGTGATAGGATTTATTGATGATTTCAGGTAAAAGAAAATTTCTCATTGCCTTGAACAAAATTTTTTTAGGATTGACCTTGACCTTGAGTGACCTGTGGTGATAGGATTTATTGATGATTTCTGGTAAAATTTTTCTCCAGGCATTGAAATTTTTTTTTAGTGTCACTTGGTTTACTGTAACCATAGCATTCTGGCTTTAGAGACTTTAAAACCTACTGACTCTGTACAAGATTTACTTGCTCTTCATTTTCCAGTCAAAGTAGGGTAACAGTTATTATATGTTAGAAATTTTTTGAAGCCATTCAAAGCTTACTAGCTGAGCAATATTTTAAGCACTTAAATTGACCATGGCATGGAGGAATATAGGAATGGCCTTTAATGTTTCTGTCCATCTACCCGTGGTTCAAAATCCCATTTATGCTCCATAACACTTCTAAACCCCTATTTCATGAAACTTGGGTTATGTTAATTTCATCAAAGTCTACACATGTGATGAAAACCTGTATAATAATGATCATTTTGTGTAAATGATTAAGTAATTACAAAATTCTAGCAAAATTATCATTCTAGCAATAAATTTTGTCTAAGAATTTTATTGGTGTTGTGGGTAGGGGAGAAAGGAAAATTGAGACAATTTATTAATCATAAAACTTTAGTTATATGTTCAACCCTTCAAGCCAGGGATTTTCATCCTTATATAACAGAGGCCTATAAAAGGCCTCTTCCCAATCCAAAAATAAAGTATTTTTTCCCAACTGTGGCAGTGACTTTTCCCAAAATGTTAGGTGAGATGTCCAAATATGGTTAAAAGTCCTCCGAGAGGTGTTTAAAAATTGAAGTCTGAAAAGTAAATTGCTTAAAAATTAAAGTTTAAAAATACCTATTACTATTCAGTTTTATAAACAAGAACACATCTTTCAATTAATTTTTCCCCAAAATAAACAATTATCATGCATAAATTTCCAAAATTGGAAAGGCCAGGGCCTCTTCCCTATTTTCTGATGAAAGCTTCACACGTGATAAAACCTGTATATGTCGTGTAAAGGCTGAGCAGCACTTACTGGGTGGGGTAGGAGGGACAGGGTAGACAACTCAGTTTAACCATCTGTTATTTTCTTCAGTGAGCAACAATTAGATTTGAACTCCTGTTTGCCAGACAAGAACTTTTCAAAACCACCAATGAGGTCGGAAGACCATGTTTCTGAATCTCAGTCTGCCAGCAAACTTGCAGAGAAGTTCTCTAAAAAGGTAGGTGCTCCGAGCCAGTCTACTGTAGTTTCATTATTATTCTTTGCTGTGGTTTAATTTTTACCCATTTCTTAACCCTTTCCTCCATATATACCCATTTTTAGGCATGTGTGACCAGTGTAGATCCATATCAGCTGGCACATCCATGCCTTCTGATCAGGATCTGCACTATTCGATTTTGGTCAGAAATAACCTAATGAATCAAAAAGCAAACAGTTTAGATCCTGTTCAGACAGCATGCACATCTGTGCCGTCTGAACAGGTTCTAAACTTTTCACCCACACAATAAAGGTGTATCTATGAAGGAAAGGGTTAAGAAAGAATGTGGTACCATTACTGAAGTATCATTATATTACATGTATATAAGTCAGTCCCTGACAAAATGACCCTTGGGCCACAAAAAAATCAGCCTGATTTCATTGGCACAAATCCCATCAGAAGTGCCGAAAAGGAATCACATACCGGTATTGAATATTATATGACAATCACAAAAAATGTATTTTTTAACATTCATAGAAATAATTTTTATTTGTGAGCTTTATTTATTTTTTTTTTAAATTTTAAGATGAAAACAAAAGCTGATGCACGCTAACATTAAAAAAAAGTTAATTCTGTTAACAATAAAAACAAAATTTTGTTAAAAATGTACGTGGTGGCACTGGCTACCGTTACTGTAAGGGGAAATAACCACTGCAAGTAAATAGATTTGTCTGGTTTATTTCAGTTACTGGAAACCATACAGAAGACGATGGATGAGATGTGTTCGGAGGTCCTGAAAGAAAAGTCCGAGGGCAACACGCGAGAGATTTTGAGCGAGCAGTTAGCGCAGGCCAAGTGGAACTACTGTGCCGAGCTGAATGAGCTCAAACATAACTTCCGTGAGATCCTTTTATCATGTTGCGTTGTTAAACTCTTACTCCATAGGACTGGTGTCTGAACAGTTTAGATCCAGATCAGCTGGCACATATGTGATCAGGATTTAAACTTTTTGCTTATAGATTCATTAGGTTATTTCTGCCCAAGAGGCCAACATTGTAGATTAACCCTTTCCCGTACAGACACACCTTTATTGCTAGGGCGAACAGTTTAGATCCAGATCAGCCGGCACATCCGTGCTGTCTGATCAGGATCTAAACTGTTCGCTTTTTTATTCATTAGGTTATTTCTGACCAAAATGCGACCAGTGCAGATTCACATCAGACGACACGGATGTGCCGGCTGATCTGGATCTGCACTGGTCGCACATGCGTAAAAATGCGTATCTATACAGGAAATGGTTAAAATGATATTGCACAGATGGATCTGGATCTAAACTGGTAACCTATGTGATAAAGGCATACATATGGATTAAAGGGTAAATGAATAGTGGTTATCGACTTGCACAAAGTTGTAGTCTATAGTGACCAGAGCTGTGAAGTGGTCTGTTAAATGCTGCAAATAGTCTATTTGGTTTTTACAGGCTCTCTGTTTAACAGAATTTTAAACTTTTACTCCATATAAATCTATTTTATTGTGTATGCTACCATATAGGTCTAAATATAGGTCTAAATCAGCCAGCACATCGATTCCATCTAATCTGGATCTACACTGGTTGCCACTTTTCAGAAATAACCCAAAAAAATAAAAGCAAACAGTTTAGATCCTGATCTGATGGCACAGAAGATTTGCTGGCTGATCTGGATCTTTACTGTTCGCCCATGTATAAAAATCTATATTCCATGAAGTGAAAGGTTAAGCCAAAAATGTCCAGTGTGGTAGTTAATACTAGTATTATTTCCTGATTGTATAAATAGATCATTTCATTCATAAATGTTGCTTATGTAGCTTGTAGTCCATTTTGGAGGAGAAATACTTTTTGGGGGAAGAATAAATACTTTAGTGAGGAAAGCATAATTAATCCTTTACTCCAAATACGTTGTTTTTTCGTGTGTGCGACCAGTGTAGATATAGATCAGCTGGCACAACTAGGCCATCTGATCTAGATCTACACTGGTCTCTTGTTCATAGGGAAAAACCTAGTGAATCAAAATCAGACTGTATCACTGTAGATCCTGATGTACTGAATGATCTGGCCCCAATATCACAAAAAGATTGAGTTGGATTTCAAACTCAAAGTAATAATTTTAAATTTCTGACGACATAAAAAGTACTATTTTTTATTAAGTATCTTAAATAAGTTTATATAATATTTTTGTTTGAAATGCAGTTTTCAAATATTGTTATCTGTATAATATATATTGGAAAAAAAATAAAAAATCTGTTTTAGTAAAAACTCAGAAATTTGAGATTAAACTCAAACATAAATTTTAGAATATTTCACTAAAATGAAATGTTATTTGAAAGTTTCCATGATTGTAGGCAGATTTTATTTGATTTTTGTAATGTATACCAATAAATCAACTAATATTTACTCAGAATTTGAATAAATTTGTTAAGTAGAAAATTGAGTTTGAGCCTAAAATTGTTCATGATATTAGGGCCAGGATATTCACTCTTTTCTCATTTGATAACAGCCATATCCCATGGTGTAAAGTGTTAACAAGTTTTTTTACGTTTTAGAGCTGACCTTGTACGAGATGAAGGCCGGCTGGGAGTCTGAGAAAGAAATGATGCTCAAAGGTCTTAGTGCCAAACTGAATACTGAGAAAGAGCTGGCTATAAAGGAAACAAAGAAAAAGCAGTGGGTAAGAATAACTAAATGAAATGTCCGTTTTATAACTTTGCCATTTCTTAATATTTCTTCATCAAATTTTCAATGTAAGACATCCATGACAATGGGGTTGTTTTAAAGCCAAAATTATAAGGCCTAGATAACATTTGACACAGTTTTGCCCTTGTTGTACTTTTGTTTTCTCACATTAACATTAGCCATTTCCTAATATTTCTTCATCAGACTTTTGAATAATAGTGCTTATGAAAACCGAGTTTTGTTGAAACCAAAATCTGTAGGTCAAGGTCACATATCACAGAATAATTCCCCTTTCTTGTACTTTTGTAACAAAAGTTTAGGTGGCAATAACTACATTTATTTTATGCTTTCCAGTGAAATATAGAATTTTCCCGGTGAAATAAAAGTGGTATCTCACTGTTTTCAAACAGTGGAATATCATTTTTATTTTCACTGTTTTTGACGTTGGTACCCAAACGCACATAACATTCCGAATGAGAACGTTTAGAAATCGGACTCAAGTTTGGTCATATGACGTCATGACGTCACGTTGAAGACAAACGTTTTGGCGCCATTTCATGCAATGTTTCTGTCTTATTCACACAAAGTTTGAACTAAAAGCATAAAATAAAAAGAAAATTTGTTTTTACCAGTGTAAGATAGAAATATATTTCACTCGTGAACTCTGGAATTATGTATTTTCACTCGTGGCTTCGCCACTCGTGAAAATACCAATTCCGGAGCTCACTCGGTGAAATATATTTCTATCTTACACTGGTAAAAACAAATATCCTCTATGTATGCTATTTCTTAATATTTCAAATAGTTTTTCTAATGACTTAGATATTCTGACAATGTATGTGAGTGAGACTCAAGCTTTCAACTGAACACCCATCTAGTCTTATGTATAGAAGTATAGTTTAGATGAAAATTGGTGTACTTTTCAGTGCGCCCACTGCGGTAAGGAGGCAATATTTTACTGCTGTTGGAACACAAGTTACTGCGACTACCCCTGTCAACAGAACCATTGGCCACAGCACATGCACTCATGTCTACAGACCAACAAAGACAAGAATAGCAATACTAGCACATCCAGTAGTACAGGTGAGAGCATTTGTCACCTTAGAAAATATTATAAGAAAAAAATGACATTAACAAGATCTGATGAGCTCAAAGTATTTTTGTGAGGATTATTCAATGTTTTTGCTATAAAACAGACAAAGCTATCAGATTTTATTCATTTTAAAGACTTTTTGAAATATTTATAAGTAGAAAAACAAAAACAACAAAAAACAATGCATTGTTCCCAGTTCAAAAGTCCACTAGCCCCATTCCAAAATGGTGAGAAATAACACTGATGGCAGGTAGAAGGTGGCTTGTAAAGCACATACTTTCGAAGTCCCCACTGGTAAGGTGGGAGTCGCCTTCTTTTGAAGACCTCGATTGCTGTGAGATAAGAGGCCTTTTATGTAAATTGAAAAAATACATAAATTGACTTTCTGGGGGACCAAATATCCTTCAGTCACAATAAAAATCTCTCCCCATTTTCAAAGTACATTTTCTACATGGGATATGCAATATACCAAGAAGTTATGTGTTAAACCTGTATTCCATAGATACAGGTTTGCATGTCCGTCTTGTGTAGATCCTGATGAGATGGCAAATCTGTGCTGTCTGATCTGGATCTACTCTATTCAGAATTAACCAAATGAATAAAACACTAACAGTGTAGATCCTAATCAAATGGCACAGATGTGCTGGCTGATCTGGATGTACACTTTTTGCTCATGTATAATAGCTTTATCCCCTAAGTAACACACAGTAATGTTTAGTTTTCTGCCTTTTGTCAGCAGGTTCCCAGAGTCAGTCGGTGAGCCAGTCACCAGTCAGTATTCCTGTCTCCATAGGACCCATCCTGAATCCATCTACCTCAATACCTGTTTCATCCTCTTCTTCTAGTGTAAGTATTACAGTCAAATCTTTACTCCAAATTTACATGTTTTTACTCCATTTGTGATCAGTGTAGATCCAGATCAGCCAGCATGTCCATTTGATAAGGTTGCAATTTGTAATTCTTTGTCAGAAATAATTTTAAAGCCAAAAGTGTAGGTCATGATCAGATGGCAGGGAATTGCCGGCTGATCTTTATCTACACTGTTCAACCCATGCCACAAAAGTCTAATCTATGAAGTAAAAGATTAATACTGGAGCTTTGCATCTGAGCTGTCTGATGTCTTAAATGTTCATATTTTGATTTGCCAGCTGATCTGGATCTATTATTAGTAATACTTATGAGTTTTTACGCAGGTGCAAACATTGTAGATCCAGATCAGTTGGCAAATCAAAATGTATGGATTAAAGGGTTAAACAAAGTTAAACCCCCCCGCCCCTCAATGATTGGCCCCAATCACTACAGAACCAGCAAACAATATTCGTGAATATCAAAATAGATCATGGGCCATAAGATCATAAAACTGAGATTGGAGACCAGTCTCAAATCTCAAGCATCAGATTGGCTGAAATGGGGAGCAGTCACCATTTCAGCCAATCAGATGCTTGATATTTGAGACTGGTTTCCTGATTTAGTTATGTTTATGTCCTATGTTTGATATACTTGTATGATAAGTGGTGTCATGTTTCTACAGGATATTGATCATTTACGGCGACTCCAGGAGAACCTGAACGCAGCTATGCAACGTAAAGAAGAGGAACGTGGGGAATCTCGTCCAGGTGTTAGCCCAAAATTTTCCACACCGATGACCTCCGCTGCCATGCAGAATATTAGACAGGTATTGTCTGGTTCTGTTTTCCATAAATTCATGACAGGGTAAATGACCTCAATTTTACTATTGAATTTCCTGCTTGACTGTATGTTGTGAAAAAGATGTTGGCTTGCAGCAAAAATAAGACTGAAGAAGGGCAGGGGTCAAACCTCTCAATAATGAAAGAGTTGAAATATATACCTAATAAGTTTTAAGCATCAGTATTGTACATTGTGAATCATTTTCAGTGGTCTCATTAGGATCTGGGGCTAGGGATTTTGCTGTCCCATATTGATAATTTGACCGCCTTTTCGGCAAAACTGCTGTGCTTTTTTAAATTTCCTTGGACCGTCTCACTGGCGCTTGACCAGCCGCCCCACCCCCTGCCAACCCTTACTAATCTGCCCTTTTTTGTAAAAATGTTGTCAAGTCACTAATATTATTCCATTCTATTAAAATATGCGAAAATACACCGTCAAAATCGTATTCTTAAATTTTTTTATATTTCTATGTATATAATTGAATAATGGTCGGGAACGGCTCCAGACCCTAGCCCCGTTCGAGAGGCTGTTTCTCCTACAATACTGTGGGTTCCAGCCTGACAGCTGTTTGGTTCAACGCAACAGGGACAGATCTAACAGTTAATGTAAAAAATTCTCACCAAAGGCTCGAAATACGCGTAATATTCAACAAAAAACGGCCTCCGAATTGCAGGTTAATTTTTCATAGATTCTTCACCCTTGTGCGACTTCCGGAAATCCCCGACGCTTTTGGTCGGAGCGTTCTGATTGGTAGAACTATTGACGTAATCCGGGAAATACTTTGCACACAAATCGATTGACCAGTCAGAACGCTCCTAATAATAGCGTCTGGGATTTCCGGAAGTCGCACGGTGGAGAAGAATCTATGAAAAAATAACCTGCATTTCGGAGGCCGTTAAATGTTGAATATTACGCGTATTTCGAGCTTTTGGTGAGACTTTTTGACATTTACTGTTAGACCATACCCTCTTGCGTTGAACCAAACAGCTGTCAGGCTGGAACCCACAGTATTGTAGGACAAACAGCCTCTCGAACGGGGCTAGGGTCTGAAGCCATTCCTGACCATTATTCAATTATATATATAGAAAAATATTTTTTTTTAAGAATACGATTTTGATGGTGTATTTTCCCATATTTTAATAGAATGGAATAATATAAGTGACTTGACAACATTTTTACAAAAAGGGCGTATTAGTAAGGGTTGTCAGGGGGTGGGGCGGCTGGTCAAGCGCCAGTGGACCGTCTGCTTTAAAAAGTATTTTTGCTACTTCTGAATATCATTCAATTTTTTTGATCGACTTCCACCCAAGTCAAAACCAGTATTGGTGACACTTCTGGTTTTATCATAATCATGAGGGTATAGAAACCATTTAGATTGTTTAAAGTGTGTCAAGCTTTAGCAGATCCTGATAAGATGGCACAGATGAGCTGGCTGATCTTGATCTACACGTTTCATCCAAGGAATAACAGCCATATCCCCAAGGGGTAAAGGGAATAATCTATGCCCAAGATCATAAAACTTAAGATTGGAGACCAGCCTCAAATCTCTAGCATCTGATTGGCTGAAATGACGACTGAAATGGCAAACAGTCATCATTTCAGCAAATCAAATACTTGAGATTTGAATGGTTTACATATTAATTTTATGATCTTTGACGCTTGATCTTGTTATATATTATAATGTTATTAATCAAGTGAATTCATATTGGTCTTGTTATTGGACCAAGGGTAGTCATATTGGCCCGAGACTGAGGTCTAATATGAAAGCCCAAGGCCCAATAACAAGGCCAATATGTATTCACTTGACTTATGACAATTTTATTAATTAACACAATATTCATAGTTCTAGACTTTAAAATTGCTAATTTACTGGCCTGAAGAGATGAAGTGTCAACTCAGATTCAAATGTCTTTCAAACTTCAATCGGTCTACAGTAGTGACCTGGCTGGTATTAGCTACCAAGGATATGCAGATATGCAGGTTGTTTTGTTTTGAATACAAAAACAACCTGAACATTACTACACGCTGTGGCAGCCAACTCTCTAGTTCATCCAGTCTTAATTTAGTTATTATCAAAATATATCCAGAATAAGTTTACTTTTCAGGCTCATTCCATCCTTGACTAACGCATGTAATACTCAATTTAACACGTCTGTAAGTTACCCAAAATAAGCTTTGATCCTTTTTGCAAAGTCATGCTGAATAAACTTGCTCAAATCAAGAGTAATCCCTTAAAATTCACAGTTTTTAGTTGCAAGAATTCTTGCTGCAGACATACGTGTTATTGTTGTACTAGCGATAAACTAGATAAACTCAAAGATTTTATTACACAAAAAGAGATCACAGTGTTTTTTTTCACTTTTGGAGGAAGGGGGTCGCAGCCCTTTGGAGGGGAAAATTGCGACGCGAACAAAGGAAAGGGGGAATATTTGGAATATACTTGCTGCCTGTCAAACACAACAAAATACAAAACAAAGTGTTCACAAATTTATTAATTCAAAGAAAGTCAGTGGTCTACAGTGAAATGTCTCTTTCTCCCTCTGCAATTTTATCAGTTATTCTTGTCACTGTATTGTCTATCAGTGGGGAATCCATTAAACATATCCCGACTCAGTACGGTCTGTAACAGACTTTGGCAAAGGGGGAATTTTTTATCCGATGTGGTGGAAAAATATATACTATTTTGAGGGGGGAATGGGGCCCTATTTCTCCCAATATTTGGCATAAAAAAATCACTGTATCACCAAAATCAGCAACATAGACTTATCCTCTGCCGCTTTGCGGAACTGCACCTCTTGTGCCCAAAGTCATACTATCTATTACCATTTTAATCCATTAAAAAATTGACTTAGAAATTCCAAAATGGCGGCATTTTTATTTTTAAAAGGAAGTGATTCAATTCATATCATTATCCAATCAGAATCGTGCAATCTCATATTGGCCCAGTAACACCTGTATTGGCCCAGGTTGTCTCGTATTGGACCAGTTGAGATTTCATATGAATTGAGTGCAGCCCATATAAGGTGGACTGAATTGTACATATTGTGTCAATATTATTTTAGTTAATTAATAATTGTGTATATTGTAGACTGGTCCCCAGACAATTCCTATGTTCAACATGCAGCAACCTCCAAACACCAATATGATGCAGCAGTTCCAGAGAGCTCGCTTCATTGGACAACAACAGGTAATATCCCAGATCCCACCCCTGACACTTTGTTTTTTGAGAGAAGATTTAACCCTTTCCTCCATATATAAGCATTTTTACACATGTGTGACCAGTGTAGATCCAGATTAGCTAAACATCTGTGCTGTCTGATCAGGATCTGCACAGATCACATTTTGGTCAGAAATAACGTAACAAATCAAAAAGGGAACAGTTTAGATCCTCACCAGATGAAACGCATGTGCCGGCTGATCTGGATCTAAACTGTTCGCCCATGCAGTAAAGGTGTGTCTATGTAAGAAAGGGTTAAGTAATCTTGTTTACTAGATTTACTATGGAAGAGTGATGTGTACATAGAAACCAATAGGTGTTTATATACTGGTCAGTGTGCATTGCTTATCAGCTATTATAATAGATTATCAGCTTAAATAATGTAACAACTGTGAATGCATTTATTTTCATGGGGGAATACATTATCTTGGCTTTTGGTAAAACTGCATTTTTTGTAGATTCATTAATTCTTGGTTCTTTATTTTCCAAAATTTTGTTCAAATGCATTAGCATGTAATATTTTTAGTTATTTATAGTTTACATTCATGAAACTATCTGCTAATTAAAGACATAAAATTAGTACCCAACAAAAATGAATGATTTTACAGTACACAGAAGGCTTTTCTAGGAAAAAAAGGGTTGTGTATGAATGTAAGGTCATATACGTTTTATGGCCATTTCATGCCATTTTTCTATCAAATTAAATTATGAACTAAAAGCATAAATGAAAATTTGTTTTTACCAATGAAAGATAAAAATATATTTAACTAGTGAACTCCGGAAATTGGCTGAATTATGTATTTTCATACATGGCATCATCACTTTCAAATACTAATTCAGGATCTCACTTACATTTCTATAGTACATTGGTAAAAACAAATATCCTCTATATTCTCATAACAGATGATGTCTGTCCAGCAGAGAGGGAACTTGCCTACTTCCCAGATCAACCCACGCATGGTTTTCTCCCAGCCCCTCGTACAGCAGACCATCTACCCAGTACAGGTCGCCCAGCAACAGCAACTGGGTGGCACCATTCTGTTCCAGAATCCACAACAAAACCTCATGGCTTATGGGATGCCTCCAAGACCTTATTGACGATTTTGATATGGTTTTGAGGAGTTTGTTTGCTGACAGAAGTGATAAAACAAGTGTTAATGCAGAAGTGATAAAACAAGTGTTAATGCATTATGTCTCATGAAGGATGTATTAACCCTTTCCTTCATAGAAATACCTTTATTGCATGGGCGAACAGTGTAGATCCAGATCAGCCAGCACATTTGTGCTGTGTGATCAGGATATGCACTGTTAGCTTTTTGATTCATCTGGTTATTTCTGACCAAAAAGCGATCAGTGCAGATCCTTATTAGACGGCACGGTAAAAATGCCTATGTATCAAGGAAAGGGTTAAATAATAATGCAATACCCTACATTACAAACGTATGTAATGTTTATACATTACACCAATAAACAGTACATCATAGGGTGATTGATGTTATGGTTATGAATTATGTAAATGACAATGGATGTACTGTAATCATTAAGCATGTCAAGTGACGTTGGATGTAATGATTTCACAAGATATCACATGATGATGGATAAAACACAAATGTAGTTAGGCAATTTGCCACAATGTTGGCATTATGCCAGGTAACAATGAATATAATGGTTAAACATTATGCCAAATGATGAGACGAAAAAGACATGACGTGAATGCAATAGTAATGTATTATACCATATGACAATGGATGTAATTGTAATTCATAATGTCTCTTGTCTGGATGGTTTGGTAATGCATTATGCCTCTTGTTGATAGATGTAATGGTAATGCGTAATGCCACATGTTGATAGATGTAATGGTAATGCATAATGCCACATGTTGATAGATGTAATGGTAATTCATAATGCCACATGTTGATATATGTAATGGTAATGCATTATGCCTCATGTTGATATATGTAATGGTAATGCATAATGCCACATGTTGATAGATGTAATGGTAATGCATAATGCCACATGTTGATAGATGTAATGGTAATGCATTATGCCTCATGTTGATAGATTCAATAGTAACGCATTATGCCACATGATGGTGAATATAATGGCAATGCATAATGCCTCATGATGAATGTGAAATCAATATATTATGCCACATGGGGCAGTGCATTAAATGGTTAAGCAATATGCTTGGGGTGATAGATGTAATGGTAATGCATTATCCTAGGGAGTTTACATGTAAATGTAATGGTTATATATTTTGCCAAATGATGGTTAAATATTATAGTAATGCATTATGTCACCTGATGACAACTGTAATGACTATACGTATAGAGAACGCTTATTGTAATATTTTAAAAACCAGCAGTCATCCCTCAATGGCAACTGACCTATCCGAACATTATCCAGCTTCCTCAAGGAAACTGAGACACATTTTTACACACAATCTTACTGTAGTAATTCTGTACATAAATATATGCAGCACTTTATTATGCTGCTGATGAGCATATGCAAACTTAACCCTTTCTTCCATATATACGCAGTTTTACGCATGTGCGACCAGTGTAGATCCAGATCAGCTGGCACATTCTTGCCAACTGATCAGGATCTGCTCTTGTTTCATTTTGTCAGAAATCACCTAATAAATCAAAAAGCGAACAGTTTAGATTATGATCAGATAGCACATATTGCCAGCTGATCTGGATCTAAACTGTTCACCCATGCAAGAAAGGTGTATCTATGGAGGAAAGGGTTAAATAAACATAATTAATTTCTTGGTTTTATCGTGTGTTATACGATCTACTTTAAATTTATTATTTGGAACTTAAAATGTTTATGAAAACAGGAAAACCAGTACAAAAAAAGGATAGAAATAGCATTATAATATTATTTACTACATGTAAGTGGGATACAGCCTTTTCCCCATGTGCAACTAGTATAGATTCAGATCAGCCTGCACATCTGTTCAGTCTGATTAAGATCTACACTTGTAACTAAGTTTGATAAGGTTATTTCTGACCAAGAAGCAAACAGTGAAGATCCAGATCAGACAGGCTGATCTTGATCTACATTGATGACCCATTGTAAAAAAACCATGGCGTAAAGGATTATGAGCCATTGATTTAAGTAGTGTTCCTTTATAAAGGTTCTTTTACTGTTTACACGGTAGTTTTGTTTATCCCTTTACTTCATATATACAGGTTTTGTTGTGTGTGACCAATGTAGATCCAGATCTGCTGGCACATCTGTGCCATATGATCTGGATCTTTACACAGGTAACTTTTTGATCAGAAATAACCCAATGAATCTTAAGTGAACATACAGATCGTTATCACATGGCATAGATGTGCTGGCTGCTTGATCTACACACCACCCATGGAATAACAGCTATAACCCATGGATTGAAGGATTTTTATAGGGTTCCTCTGTTACCATGTTAACGAGATGCTCAATATCTAACTGGTGTACATATTGATCTTGCAGAGTAGTTTGCAACAAATTCAAGCAACAATTTTACACTGTATTATTATTTGTTGATGTATATTTGCATTACAATTAAATTTAGAAAATTGAATTTTCCTTTTTCTTTGTTTAAATAATTATATGCATCTACTGCTCAACAGAAAAATTGATTTAGGCTGCTTACCTTTTACTTCCATATACATATGGGTTTTATTATGTGCATTCTGTATCTGTACCATCTAATCAGGATCTGCAATGGTCGCCTCTTCGTCAGAAATAACCTGAAGGAATCTAATAGGAACAGTGTAGATCTTGATAAGACGCCCATGGAAAACTACCGTATACCAATGTGTAAAGGATCAAGAAAAATTATTGTATTTCACTAACATATTTTTTCATCAGTCTGTTTGTCAGCAATGTATCAACTAACAATTTTATAATCCATCCAGATAAATACTGGCTCTCGAGCTCATCTGCAAAAATGTGTCTCCTAAAAATGTTGTACTACACACCATTTGACATTGTCAGTACCAATTTCCATGAAAGTTGGAAAGATGAAAATAAAAGAAACAAAATTAAAAATACACTTTAATCTGTGAATAAATAACAGCAGTTTTACTAATAACCTTTTTCTCCACAGATGCGGGATTGGTGTAGATCCAGATCAGCCTGTGTGGTTGTGCAGTCTCATCTGGACCTTAACCCTTTCCTGTATAGATATACCTTTATTGCTAGGGCGAACAGTTTAGATCCAGATCAGCCGGCACATCCTTGCTGTCTGATCAGGATCTAAACCGTTCACTTTTTCATTCGTTAGGTTATTTTTGACCAAAATGCGACCAGTGCAGATCCTGATCAGACGGCACGGATCTACACTGGTCGCACATGCGTAAAAATGCGTATATATCAAGGAAAGGGTTAACTGATTGCTTCTTGGTCAGAAAAAAATCTAAAAGTGATCATTGTAAACCTGATCAGACAGCACAGATGTTTGGGTCGATCTGGATCTTAATTGGTCGATCTGGATCTAAATTGGTCACATGCTGAATACAAAATTAATGGGAGTCCATGGGGTAAAAAGGTTATAGAAGAAAATGAAATACACTGGAACACAAAATACAATTTTTAAATTTGTTACAGCTCAAATATTGTTGAAAATAAATACCGTGGTATCAGTAAATTTCACGCAGATCTAATTTTGCGTACAAGACATAAATTACATTTTCGTGTGGGCATAAATTTGTGCACTTGTATTATTCTCATAAGACTAGATATTCAGTACAGTCGAACCTGTGCTAAAGACCACCTATAAACAATGACCACCTGTGGACAAAGAACACACTTTATTTTTCCCAGTGACTGATGTAAAGAACAAATTCACCTGTGAACAATGACCACCTGCCTTTAAAGACCACTTTTGGGTTCTCCCCTGAATGGTCTTTTTAAACAGGTTTGACTGTAGTTTGATTTTGCTATGGTTTGATCTTCACTTTCTCTAGCGCAAATTACATGAAAATCAAATCAACGAAACATTTTATGATACCATAGTTATAAGCTGTAATGTAAGAATCTTTCACATATGCAATGTTTGGTTGGGTAAATCAAGCAGAAGGGTACTGTTTTTGGGCAGTAACAAGTCTCTTGCTGAAAAACAGTTCCACCAGATTTTCCCATCCGAGCCAAGCATAGGCGATTGATACTCTTTTTCTTGCATACCATATAATATCCATTTCACCATTTTATTTGATGTCAAAACTGTTATTTAGCTGAAGATTTTTACTTATAATTGTGCAAATAAGTCATAGCATGAGACTCTTTTTACAATGTACTGTGATGTGATTTAATTTTGCAGCAAAAATTTTAGAGAAATGAACTTGAATTACATATTCACACGGGATGAATTTGCGCAGTTGCATTATTCTGTGAAAACACTGTTACTTAGTCAAATTTCAATGGGGTTTTAATTTGCACAGTTGCTCTAGGCATGAAAAACACAGAAAGAGTTAAACGACTTTACAGCACTGTAGATAAACCAATCAGGCATGCAAGAAATGGATTTCTCAAATCATAGAGGTCTAAATATGGTTCACAAACTGATACATAAACAAAAACGATGAATGCAATCATATTGTTGACTGAAAGTTTTATAGTTTTCAGTAAAACACAATTTCAGTGGGTTCCTCAATAGGCGGTTTTCTATTATCTCACGTCTCATTTATGCATGGTTCAATATTTTAGTATGTTGGTGTCATGCCAATAAATTAAAAAAAAAAACATCACACATATCACTAATATGTTGTATTTAGAATAAGCCACAATATTACAAACTTAAATTAAATTAAGTTCTTTAAGTTTCTACCATATTCATTATGGTTAATAAATTAACTCTTTCCTTGATATATATGCATGTGCGACCAGTGTAGATCCAGATCAGCCGGCACATCTGTGCCGTCTGATCAGGATCTGCACTTGTCGCATTTTGGTCAGAAATAACCTAATGAATCAAAAAGCGAACAGTTTAGATCCTGATCAGACAGCATGGATGTGCTGGCTGATCAGGATCTAAACTGTTCGCCCTAGCAATAAAGGTGTATCTATACAGAAAAAGGTTAAACAGTTTCACGATGTTGACTATGTAACAAGGTCCAAGATGAAGCTAAAAGCAAAAAAAAACATTGTCTATATATAAATAATACATTATCTTCCAAAATCTATTTAAATTAGCTTTATATGCTAATGGACAAAAAAGTCTTGTCTGGTAGGAAGATTGGATCTTTTTGCATGCCAATTTTCAACACAATACTCTACCAGCAATAGTGGCTCAAATTCTGAAATTCGTTTTTCATTGAATGCATAAAAAAATGTCCTCTTTATATTGATAACAAATTCATGCCAGTAGAGCAATGTGAAATTTAGATTTCATTCTTTCAAAAGATATTATGGAAAACCATACCGAACAAGACTTTTGTCCATAAGTATACATTCTAAGAAAGGTATCAAAATTACCCATCTCCCAAACAAGTTTCTAAAAGTTTCTTTTATCTGATAGGCAACCAAGTGTGAATCCAGATCATCTGTGCCCTCTCATCAGGATCTATTTTTGGAAATGACCATAGAAATCTAATGCAAACACTGTAGTTCCTGATAAAATGGCAGAGATATGCAACTGTCCTGGATCTATACTTATTACATGAACTATAAATAGACGCAACGCGATTGGTCACACCCCCAAAATAACCAAGTCAATAAATCTAGATATTGACCCGCTTTCGCTGATATTGACCTGTCTATAAATAGAATGCAAAAGTTTCCATCTTTTATATTATTTATAGTTCATGTAATAATAGTTATTTTAATGACATCATTTACGTCGCGTTACCGTTGACGTTATATTTCGCGCCATTTATCGTTCAAATTAGCTTGATAAGCCGCACGGAGTCCACTTGAAATTAGTCTTAATTGAAGATTTCTAAAACATAACTATTTATAGTTCATGTAATAAAACAGTTATTTACTTATTAGCTGGGAAATATGCTGTTGATATTGACCGCAAAAATCGTTTAATATTGACCTCGGCTATCGCCTCGGTCAATAACGATTTTTTAGGTCAATATCACAGCATATTTCCCAGCTAATAAGTAAATAATTGTATATTATCACCCATGTGATAAAAGGCATATGCAGGGTTTCCAATTGACCTGGAAGATAACCTTTTGGCTATTACCGTCATTGTTCGAATATAAGCCGCATTCATGTATAAGCCGCACCCTTCTAAACCTGATGGAACTGATGAAAATGGCTTAGTGCAATGTATAAGCAGCCCAACCTGTGTATTAGCCGCACCCCCAACTTTTTACCGCCAAATTCTGGAAAAAAAGTGCAGCTTATATTCAGACAATGACGGTAAAAATTTCAAAAAGCCTCATTTTGGACCTATTATTTTAGCTGAAGGGTCATTTTGTCCTTAAATTAGGGGTATTTTGACTATTACTTGACAAAAATCCCCTAAAATAGCTATCAGAGGGCCTGGTATCCATGGAGAAATGGGATGAGATAAACCTTTAACCCTTTTCCTCCATACACACCTTTATTGCGATTGCAAACAGTGTAGATCCAGATCAGCTGTCACATCCATGCTGTCTGATCAGGATCTAAACTGTTCGCTTTTTTGATTCATTAGGTTATTTCTGAGCAAAATGCAACCAAAGCGGATTCTGATCGGACGGCACGGATGTGCCAGCTGATCTGGATCTACACTGGTCACACATGGGTAAAAATGTGTATTTATGGAGAAAATTGTTTAAGTGCATTATACAAACATACATCTAAAAATGGCACACTTTCTTGCAAGATCTTTTAACTGCACTTATTTATCTTTTATTATCAAGTCCACAACAAGACAACAAACTTAATCACTAACAATTAGTTAGAACAAATAAAAAAAACTTAAATTGAAACATAACTGCAACTTTAACAGCTTCAAATTAAAGTCTGCCTTGAGCTACAGGGATTACTCAAACCTTAGTAAATAGTTGCTGTTACAAAATTAAAAAATGATTAATATAAATAATAGACTTTACACAATGAATTAATCCTTTACTCCATATATAATGGTTTTATTATATACCCAAGGCATGAATGATTTTAGCATAGTGCATATTAATCCGCGAAATCGATACAACTCGTCAGATTAGACATTCCATATCAAACAATGTCAAGCTTCTGGTGTTCTATGTGACGTCATATACTACATCACACTAGGTTGTCGTAATTTCCCAGCACATAACTAACTCCAAAATAGGAAATTTCCGCTGCAGTTTTACACAATGTTACAGTTTTTTACGCCATTCATAAATTTTCTACGCCATTCATAAATTTACTATCGCTTT
This sequence comes from Corbicula japonica, assembly GCA_038501625.1. NCBI lineage: Eukaryota > Metazoa > Mollusca > Bivalvia > Venerida > Cyrenidae > Corbicula > Corbicula japonica. The sequence goes on along the minus strand of JAZAYU010001098.1, from coordinate 29,559 downwards.
ACTATTTTTATTTCTGCTATTATGTAAACCACGTTTTTGTAAAATTTTGTTGTTCAGTTTATTTAAATTTGTTTTGAGCGAGAAGGGTATACAATAAAAGGAACATTATGACAGTATGCATTCTGTAGGTTCGTATTATTTCTCGTTGCGTATGTAACCACATTACGCTCGACCTTTAGTCTCGTGCGATATTGTTTACATACCCAACTTGAAAAATACGAACCTACAGAACGCATACTGTTATAATATTCCATATTTATCGCATGCGGGAGTAGTGTCGATCCAAATCAGCCAGCACATCTCTAATTACGCTTGTCAATTTCTGGTAAGAGATAAATCTTATCAATCAGAAGGTAAACAGTGAAGATCCTAACCAGGGCCCAAGATCATAAAACTAAGATTTGAGATCAGTCTCAAATCTCAAGGATCTGATTGGCTGAAATGGTGACTGGTCGCCATTTCAGCCAATCAGATGCTTGAGATTTGAGATTGATCTCCAGATTTAGTTTTATGATCTTGGGCACAGATGAAACAGATGTGCCAGATGATCTGGATCTACAGTTTGCACAAGTGAATAAATGTGTATCTACGGAGAAAATGGTTTAGCATTTCAAATAAAGGTGATCTTACTGCAAGTGTTTTTTATACTAAATTAATATAAATTTGATAGACAATGTGTAAGTCCTTTTTATTACTGAATATAATAAGAAGTTTTGTACAACTGACCATTTACCCATAAAGCCCCAGCCTTAAACTTACGTAAGAATATACTATTGAAAATCATATTTGTCCATATAGACTCCAATATATAAACACTCTAACAGAACACAAAAGGTCCGATCGAATTCTTTCTTATAGACGAGATTTTCAATGATATTGGTAAATTAACGTTAACAAACTTTAAAGAAGCTAAATATAGTGGAGGTATATTTAGCACCGATTTTTGACGAAGAGACCACTTCATGCGCGATCTCAATTTCTGTGATGTTTCGGAAATCCTACTTTCGCTTTTAGTCGCGCGGACCAAATTTATTTTAGTAAATTAAAATTGTATTAGCCTGAACTAATGCTGCAAATTGGTGCATGTAGTTCAACATACAATGTACATGTAATATTTCATACAAGAGCGGTGAAGTAATGCCGCTTTAACTTCATTGGATATGGCTTTATCACATGGATGAACAGTGTAGATCCAGATCAGTAGGCACATCTGTGATGTGTGATCAGAATCAACACTGTTCACTTTCAGATTCATAAAATTATTTCTATCCTAGAATTTATAAGCATAAATCCAAATCAGATGGCATACACTTGTCATCTGATCTGGATCTTCACTGGATGCACACACAATAAAACCTGTATATATTGAGTAGAGGATTAATCTGTTACTATGACAAGTAAAGCTGTCTGATTAATTATTTTTTAGGTCCCAACATCCAACACTATCACATTTTTCTTAACACTAACACTATAAAACATCCAAGACTATTGCTGTTAACCCTCCACTCCATGTGACATGGCTATTATCCATGGGCAAACAGTGTAAATCCAGATCAGCTGGCACATCATTGCCATCTGATCAGGATCTACACTGTTAACATTTAGATGCTTTGGGTTATTTGTGATCAGTAAATGGCAGGTTTAGATTCAGATCAGGCCTGAAGGTTATAAAACTGAGTTTGGAAACCAGTCTCAAATCTCAAGCATCTGATTGGCTGAAATGGCGACTGGTTTCCGTGCTCAGTTTTATAACCTTGGGCACAGATGGCAAGGCTGTTCCAGCTGATCTCATTCTTAACTGGTAGCACATGTGATGTAGCTCCATATATATGGAGTAAAGTGTTTTACACATATTTACACATTAAAACATCAAAGAATATTGCTGTAAGCTTTGCGTATTCCATAAACCTAAACAAAAAGACAGTCTGACAATAACTACTTTTTCAACACTACATATTATATAAATAATGTACAAATGTTAAAGATAAATAAGTATAATGCTAAACTTTAAAAAATTGTTTGTTTGCAGTTGACCTACCTAGAATTTTTTGGATGGATAGGTAGGATGTCATTTCTTTTTAATTTTATTATGTTCTATAATTTTTTTTTAAAGTGAGTTTCATTTGTTCAGATTCTACTGGACAAACGCCCAGAGTAAAAAGAAAATGAACGGTCCTAATGTTGACAAGTCTGTTGAACAACTCCAAACAAATCAATTTTTTTAAAATGGCAAAATTATGGTTTTGTTTCCTAAACGTAACATAGTTTTAATGTTAAAACCATAGGAGCTGAAAAGGTCAGGAAGAATCACTGTAAACATATATTTCTTAATTTGAAAACACACCAAATTTCTTGTATATAAAATTTATGGTTGTGCGCAAAGTACAATGTTGCAGATACATAATAATTGGTTTGAAATTATTTCTGGAAGTTCCTTAACCCTATGTATGGATTTATGGCATGTGCGATCAGATAAGCTGGAATATCCACAGCAACCAGTGTAGATCACTTGAATTGCGGGCTGTTCTGAATCTACACTGTTAACCCATGCCTTAAAGGCATATTTAGAGTAAAGAGTGAAACTATATGCCCAAAAACATAGATTCTAGTTAAAAGATGTTGCGTTACTTCTGGATTTCATCTTGTAACTTTTTAAAGGGACTTTCATTCGCTGCCTCGGAAGCGAGTATTTTGGCGTGTGGCTTTACATACAAGCTATCTGCCAGTTATAATTAACTGTAGTAAAAATAGCCCGTACAGAGTGAGTCACTGCATTACAGCAGACGACAGAATGAAGACTCCCTTTGCACTGAATATGAACTTCTATTTTTCCTTTCAGGGTTCCTTTGAATTTCTTTATATCTTGGACTAATTCCTCTCTTTTTTTGTTTTTGTGTTCTTTAATTAAAATTCATATTTTCCTATTTGTTGTAAAAGACAAGCAGTCCACTAAATATTTCATTCATAACTTTCGCCAGGAATGTTTCTATTATCACAACATAAAAAGATAATGTCACAAAATTAATTTGGGATCCTGTTGTAACCTTTGAAGTAGCAGAAATCTGGTTTGTTTACTGATACCAGGCTATTGTCCTATCTTTGAAAAAGGAGGGAAACTTTAAAACTTGTAGATTCTTTATAAAAAAAAACTATCATGTGTTGATTTATTTATAATATTGAAAGGAAACGTTATTTTAAATGGCAGTTTCTGATGCAAATGAAATAATTTAGGCAACATAGAGCACAGAGGATAAAAAGCCAAATTTTCATTATTCTCTGTGAGATTAAGCTTCAGTCTTATTGTAAATGCTTTCTTGCTGCTGAATGTAAACATTAGCACATGCTTGTGTTTACAAACAAAGTGTTTTATCAGTTAGACACACCTCCCGGGAAATTCAAATTCAAAATTTTCTGTCTGACAGGTTTAAACTTTTTCTGAGAGTCACCTTTATAATTCATATTTCACTTAAATTTTTAGATGAAATGTTTAAAAGGCTTATAATGTACATTTGTGAAAATTTTCTAAATAATTTGTTCAGTAGTTTTTTTCAAATTTTGAAAAAAGGGCTCCTTGATGTGTAACATGCATAAAATTATAGAAAAGCCTTCCCCAGCGCCATCTTGAGGTTTATATAGTCCTGTAGCCCCTTTAAGCATGATTAGGTTTTAATTAATAAATTGTATAACGGTTTTAGAATATATTGTTATGTACACGACCCTCTGGGATCGGGGACATAAAAATATGTACTGCTATTAAGCACTCACACATAATGGTACATATTAAACATACAATATTGTAAAAATGAGCAAAAATATACTTATGTAGCAAAAAGTATCAAACATATTCAATTTATTCCTGCTGCCATTTTCTGCCATTTGTCATGGCTCAATAAAGGTACAGTAAAACCCCTCATTACAAACACTCGACATTACAGGCACCCCGGTATTATGGGCAATTTTTTAAAGAACAGACATGTTCTCTTCTTCTTGATTTAAACCCACAATTAAGGACAACCCGCTATTAAGGACACTTTCCCCGAGTCTCTTAGGTGTCTGTTATAGAGGGGTTTCACTGTACTAGAATATTGTTCTAAAATATCTAAAATGAAGACCAATCTGTGCTAAAGACCGCCTGTCAACAAAATACTAACTGTGTTTTGTTTGTCCCACTTTCTGATTTAGAGCACAATTTAACTGTGTCAAAGACAACTAGCCTCTAAAGACCACTAATGGGCTTTTTCTCTGAATGGTCTTTAAAGAGAGGTTTGACTGTATCAAATTGACCTAAATCATTGAAAGTTTTTTTTATTTAATCCTCTCAACCCTTTCCTCCATGAGATACACCTTTATTGCATGGGCGAACAGTTTAGATCCAGATCAGCCGGCACGGAAGGAACTAAACTGTTCACTTTTTCATTTGTTAGGTTATTTCTGACCAAAATGAGACCAGTGCAGATCCTGATCAGTGGGCATGGATGTGCTAGCTGATCTGGATCTACACTGGTCGCACATGCGTAAAATTGCGTATATATGGAGGAAAGGGTTAAATCATGAAAATGGTTAATCTTTTAACTGATAAAAAGAAATGATGAAGCTATTATCATCCTAACTAAAATATTGCGGTTGTCAGATGTGTTATAAGTCCTGAAGTCCTGGTCCCAAGGTTATAAAACTGAGATTGGAAACCAGTCTCAAATCTCAAGCATCTGATTGGCTGAAATGGCGACCAGTCGCCATTTTAGCCAATCAAATGCTTGAGATTTGAGACTGGTTTCCATGCTCAGTTTTATAACCTTGGGCACTGATCTGTGGAGTAAAGCGTTAATTTGATTAATCCTTTACTCCTTTGATTAATCCTTAAAAAAGGTTGCAAAATGTGCAATTTTGGTCAATTTGTAAACACATTTTGGTGATTTTATATGACGCAGAGACATTGAACAAAATTATTTAAATAATATTACTTGCAGTATTAATTTATTAAATTCATGGTCACTTTTTGGTTTTGGCCGAGAAGTATGCCCACATTAAAAACTTGTAAAATATACACTAAAATAGTTTCAATTGGCCACATTTTAGGCACATCTTTAATACTTTGTTATTAATATTATACTGTATTAACCTGTAAGTGAAAAGTATTAAACAAAAACACCACAAAACCACTTCCGTCTATTGTTTTATATGAAAAGATGGTATTTGAAACCTAAAAGGGTGTATCATTTAATCAAACCTTTTACTCTATAGACACAACTTTTATCACATGGGTAGCCAGTGTAGATCCAGATCAGCCAGCACATCCCTGTCACTCGTTCTGGATTTACAATGTTTGCTTCTTAGTCGGAAATAAGCTAATGAAAAGCAAGCAAGACATGCTGGTCTCGTATGGGAGAAAAGCCATATCTATAGAGTAAAAGGTTAACAAACAAATAAAATACATCCATATTAGAATGACAACTTCATACTTTGGTAAACATGTCATGTAAATCACCCACAAATTGGATTCTTCAAGTACTCTTATTAAAAAAATGTCCCATTGAAACAGATCAAAATTTCAAACTCAGTTATTTTTTGTAAGATGTCATAAATCCCAAAATTTTCTTATCAAATAATCTTCTCAACTCCTACATGTCCTAACTCCATAACTTTTATCACTTGGGCAAACAGTGTAGATCCAGATCAGCTAGCTCATCCATTCTCACTATGGGGAATCACATGATCAAAATAATCTCTAAACAAATGTAAAACAATGAAAAAATGAAGTATATTTTGTCCATGGTTTGTGTGAAGCTTTATTATGTAGCCTATCATATGCCTACTGGAAGGTATAATTATACTGACAATATTTCGCTCATGACCTCTTCCTCATAATTCAGAACACCCAAGCACTATAAAACATGGCACTGCAGAGGTAATCTGGTAAAATTCTAAACAAAACACTTGTTAGCAGTTGTAGTATAAAACATATAGTCTGTGGTCATATGATAGTACATTTATAAATCTTATTTGTGCAACTCAGAAATGAAAACTTCACAAAATTCAAAATTTCCCTATAGCTTAGAGATTATTTTGATCATGTGATTCCCCACAGTGATTCTGTCTGATTAGGATCTACACTGTTCGTTATTTTGTTTGTTACACTACATTGTTCACTTTTTGGTTAGATAAATCCTAATGAATCTAATAGTAAACAGTAGAGATCCCAATCAGACGGCACAAATGTGCTGGCTGATCTGGATCTTCACTGTTTGCCCACATGATAAAGGCATATCAATGGAGTAAATTGTTAACACTACTCTATCAGACCAATATATTTACAAAACAATTTCATTTTGCAACCTTGGATTTTTTTTATAAAATATAGTAAACTATGTCTATTTGCTCTGTGATGCATCAAGTGGCTTTTCCCAGCTCTATTTTCTTTTGTAAAGCTCTTGCAGAATGATATATCATAGAGTCTATCAAACCAGCAACTGAAATAAAACAGCATATTTTGATTTTACCAGTGTAAGAATCTCACTGGTGCAAGACCAGCCGCCCCACGCCCTGCTAACCCTTACTAATACACCCTTGTTTCCTTGTAAAATGGTTTCAAGTCACTGATATTATTCCATTCTATCAAAATAAGTGAAAATAAACCACCAAAATCATAATTTATCAAAATTGCATATTCTATGTATATACAGTTAAACCTGCCTTAGCAGCTACCGGCAAATAGCAACCACCTGTTTTAAACAGCCAGTAAGATGATGTCCTAAACTGACATATTTTTGTTCTAATTTTTAGCTGTCTTAAGCAGCCACCTGCCTTAAACAGCTACTTTTTGTCACTCACTTGGGTGGCTGCTTAAGTCAGGTTTGTCTGTAACTAAAACATGGTCATGAACTGCTCAAAACCCTACTCTTTCAATTATATACATTGAATAATATATTATAGTTATAATAAAAACTAAAAAGGCATCTTTTCCCATGGCATGCCTAACCCAAAACATTACCTGTAAAAATTCCACCAATGATTGCGCAAACACCAGTCAGAAAATGCATAAAAGATCTGAAAATAAATTGAAGTCCCAGTTACACCAACAGTCAAACATGCAATAGTGATTGGGTGTGGTAGTTAACTGTTGTGTTCAGTAAATACATACCCGCCTAAACCCTTAACCCTTTACTCCATAATCCATAGATAATCCATATTGGATTTTATCAAATGTGAGATCAGTCTAGATCCTGATCAGCTGACACTTCCTTGCCTTTTGATCTGGATCAACACTAGTTGCCTCTTGGTCAGAAATAACCCAATGATTCTAAAAGCAAACAGTGTAGATCCTATTTAAACAGCATGGATGTGCTGACTGATCAGGATCTACACTTTTCGCCCATGGATAACAGCTGATATCTCATGGAGAAAATGGTTAAAAGCCAGGTTAATTAGCAACTTTTCAAAATTCATAAATTTTAAATTACATTTGTAGTGTACTTATTTTTATGAATTTCATGGCCAGACTGATCCTACATGCCCCTATTATGTGCCATTTATTTTGTAAATGTTTAATTATGTTCTTTGGGAAAAAATGTTAATGAATCTAAGAGCAAAGAGTGTAGATCCTGTTCAGATGGTGTCCGACTGATCTGGATCTACACTCTTCACCAATGAGGTTAACCGCCCTATTCCATTTAAAAAAGGGTTAAAGCCCCAGCCCTAAACTTAAGTAAGAATATACTATTGAAAAATCATATTTGTCCATATAGACTCCTATAAACTCTCTAACAGAACGCAAAAGGTCCGATCATATTCTTTCTTATAGACAGGATTTTCAATGATATTGTTAAATTATCGTTAACGAACTTTTAAGAAGCTTAATATAATGGAGCTATATTTAGCACTGACGAAGAGACCACTTCATGCGCGATCTCGATTTCTGTGACGTTTCGGAAATCCTACTTTCGCTTTTAGTCATGCGGACCAAATTTATTTTAGTAAATTTAAATTTTATTAGCTCAAACTAATGCTGCAAATTTGTGCCTATAGTTCCAAATACAAGAGCGGGTTAAATTGAAGTAATGCCACTTTAAGGAAAGGGTTTATGTACCTTCTTTTTTCAGTGTATTTCACCATCATTGGAGACAACTCATAGGTAACAAACAGCCCTGGTAAACCCGAGTCACCTAGCATGCCTATCACCTTGGAATGTTTGGTGGCGGAAAACTGGTTTGTTGTTACAGTCTGAAAATAATCAAGCAACTCTGTAATTAAGAACAGAATGTTTAGATGTTTAGGGAATTCAATAGCTATAGAAAACTAGGGGTCATTTGACCGCTGCTAAATCCATGTTTTTATCTTGTCGTCAACATGTTTCTAGTTACCAGAGATCAAGGTTTTAAAACTAGGATTGAAAACCAGTCTTATATCTCTGTAATCAGAATTACTCATTTGAATAAAGGGCCTTAAAGCCTAGCTGCTACACGCTTTATCATATCTTATTTTAGCCAACTGTAACTGCTTGAGTTGGTCTGTACACCCACTTGGCACGCCACACATTACATAACAAGAGTGCCACAAAATACACCTGTCTGAAGTGGCTTAAGAGATTTGGCTGGTTACTATACTTGGCTGAGATGTTATGCCCCTTAACATTTTCCCAAAGTTTCATAAACATCATTCTGACAAGAACTGTTGGAGTTAAGAGAGCGGACAAGGTGAATATTCCATTTTTTGTATCACTAAAGGGCCATAACTCTGAAGTGGCTGAAGCGATTTGGTTGATTATCGAACTTGGCTGAGATACTATGCCCGTAAACATTTTCCCTAAGATTCATGAAGATCTGACAACAACTGTTTTAACTTATTGAGCGGACATTGCTGTGGACCCCGCCCGCCAACCAGCTATGGGTGTTCCCAAAATACAACCTGTCTTTGACGGGCGTATAAAAAGTATTGCCATACCTCCCTATCTACGTAAGTATATGTTGTTGGGACCACTTTAATAAAATACTGGAACATCATCTGACCTGAAAAACAATAGAACATGATGGTTTACCCTTTACTCGAGACACCTGTTTAGAGGTCCTTTTCTGGCCAGTATGTCAGTAGAGCTATATAGGCTTAAAACAGTGCTCTAGTATAAAGTTTGGTCAATTTCAGCTAATAAATGAGCGATCTGTATCACTAGATGCAACTTAAATCACCCAGAACACAAAATATCCCCATTTTCAAAAAAAAAATTCTTGTTATATTAAATAATTTAGGATAGAGAGAAATGTGTTTTTTCGAAAACGGGGATATTTTGTGTTCTGGGTGATTGTTGTTACATCTCTTGATTTAGATCGCCCATTTATTAGCTGAAATTGACCAAACTTGATACTAGTGCTCTGTTTTAAGCCTATATAGCTCTACTGACATACTGGCCAGAAAAGGACCTCTAAACAGGTGTCTGTGCCTTTACTCTATATATACAGGTTTTGTGACGTGCGAACAGTGTAGACTGTAGACCAAGATCAGCTAACACGTCGTTGCCGTCTGATCAGGATCTGCACTTTTTCTATCCTTTGTGACAATTAACCTAATTAATCAAAAAGTGAACAGTGTGATCCTTATAAATCCTTATCTTATGGCATAGATGTGCTGGCTGATCTGGATCTACACTGTTGGTCTATTGATAACAGCCATATCCCACGGTTAAGTATTTACCTAGAGTTATGAATGATTTAAGTATTGATTAAACTGGGAATATTTTTATATTCTCATTTTTTCAACCAAAATCTTCACAAAATATTACTTGTTTGTTTAATTGTTCTAACATAGGTACACATGTCATTTGGATACAAGATTTAAACTTATGGGCTATCCATTGATGTTTGTGGTATTGTGATAATATAACACTCTAGAAGTATAAATAAATAGCGAATCAAAAATAAAACGAAAAGAATAATAAAAGGTAGGGCCAAACCGGGATTCGAACCCGGGACCTCGCGCACCCGAAGCGCGAATCATACCCCTAGACCATTTGGCCGCCACATAAAACGCTGACAAATAATTGACAATATTGTAAATTTACATACCAGACTGGTTCCCAACTTATATGTGCTGACGATGGAGGAACCAGTCTATCGGTAAATACGGAGAATACACATGTCTACACCTTGACCTAATTTTGTTTTGACATTTATGAAACACATTCTATTTGATGATTAAATAAAGGTAAACTGTTATCAATGTTCAATTTTATGAATTCGAAGTTTCATTAACATCACTTCTTCTGACCAAGACACTACAAACGCTTCAAATACGAGTCAACACAGTTCGTACCCAAATGTATTCGAACCTTGTAATTTTAAAACAATTGCGTGCATAATTACAGGAAAGATGTGCATTGAAATTATTTTGGTACCGATAATTTGATTATAGTTATGCCGATTTTATTTGAAAATAAAGCAAATGAGAAAGAATGTTATTTTATGCCTTGCCAACTGAAAATAATCCACTGAGTGTGAATGATGTCTTTATGAAATTTTTAAGCAATTTCCTTCCCACTTACATCAGAAAATAAATTCTCTTAAACTGAAGGCTAAACTCATGTTTGATCAACTAATTTATTAATTGAGATTAGTGGCTTGTAAATAATAAAAAGTTCCAAAGATATCAACTTTGAAAAAATAACTTGGTTCTTGCATTATGCCATCCACTTACTCCTAACACTTTGGATTCGTTTTAAAGAGTTGATCGGCAGCCAAAGTAAGTTATCTTTTATAACAGTAAGTAGCGTAATAAACCCGAACCTAGGATTACCGTTACATCTCAACCATTTTCTTGTTTGTTATTCTGTGCCAAAAATAAACCAAGTCTAAGCAAAAACTGGTAAAACTGATAACTGCCTAAATATATTATATATAATACTACAAACAAATTTTTGGCATTCAATCAGTTCCGGAACATGTTCACAACCTTGAATTAAAAAAAAATGAAAATTGGTCAATAAATCATTGTGTGTTCTAGCAACATCACTCTAAATAAGAGAAATGCTGCAAGAATACCATGATATCTTAACACATTTTCGATTCAGACATGGGGCGAATTAAATTTTAATGCTAATGCATTAATAATGCATTACTTTTTCCCAGTAATGCAAGGTAATGATTAATGCAACAAATCTAGCATTATTTTAATGTAATTTAATGCATTACCTATGCCAAAATGCTGTAATGCTTAGCATTATTGGGCATTCATTGAATGTTGTTCCCTATAATGGATTATTTTCACTATAAATTGATTTATTTAATATGAAAATATATGTTAATAGTGACTTGTTTAATACTAAGATGCTCTTAAGATTAAATATGTTATTACTTTATAATTATTATATATCTAATTAATACCATAGCAAAAGAAAAATATGAATATAATTGTTAAGTAGTAGTAGATCAGCATGTAATGCAGATGCAAGTTACATAATAATTTAATTAGATTAGTTGCCAGTTATGTCCTTGGTCAATATGACTTTCCAAATGTGTGAAAAACAGCAATAAATTGAGAATAACTAAAGTGTGTAAAAAGCTAAACCTGTACTGTATTAATTCATGTCTACTTAGACTAGTTTTGTTGTAAGCCCTTGAGGTGTCACTTTAGATCTTAACACTTTCATATTGACACTTTGTATATTATTAAACTTGTGTTGTATTTTGTGTAAAAGAAAATAACTTTTTTATTATATATTGACAGTTAACTTAAGTATTTATTGCGAGTTCACATGCCAATAAAATAATGCTTAATTTAATGCATTACTTTTTGAAAAATGCTAATTCAATGCATTACTTTCTAAAAATACAGTAATGCAAATTTAATTTAAGGGATTGCCACACTCCTCCCAACTTTGTTCGTCAATAAAAAGAAAAATATCAAAATCTCAATAACGTCAAAATGCCGTTAAATGAAACTTTGCACAAATGTATGTTATTAATGTATCTTTATTTTGCAGATGGTAAGACATGTTAGAAGAGTAAAGACAAATAGCGAGATCTAAAAATTCCCTAAACTTCTATTTACATAAATTCACAAAAACTAAACAACACAAAACATCATTTTAAAAGCCCAAATTAGTAAAATGATACTGACAACAATTTGTTGTGTCCTCGTGACTTACATATGTAAACTTTACGAGATATTAGTAAAAGTGTGTTTGACCTTCAAGTTTCTGGCCGCTTCCTGGTCGCGTAAACGGATGACAATCACTGATTTCTCTTTTAGTAGTTGAATTTTTTTTACGAAGTACACAACATTTTCTTGTCAGTATAATTTCGCTCAAGTGGGAATTTAAAATTATGTTTTGTATCGCTTAGTTTTTGTGAATTTATGTAAATAGAATTTTAAGGAATTTTTAGGTCTAGCTTTTTTTCTTTACTTTTCTAACGTGTCTTACTGTATGCAAAATAAAGATTTATAAGTAACATTCATTTCTGCAAAGTTTCATTGAACGGCATTTTGCCATTATTGAGATTTTGATAATTTTCTTTTTATCGATGAACAAAGTTGGGAGGAGTGTGGCAATCCCTTAATGCACAAATTTGGCAAATAATGATAATTTAATGCATTACTTTTGAAAATAATTCGCCCCATGTCTGTTTCGATTTCTAACTCAAATTTGCTGGAACTGATTGAATGCCGAACTGAATAATTGACTGTATATCTCTGTCTTTTTTTTCGGTCTGGCAGATTTTCTTTCAGTAAGTCAAAATTTCATAGCTTATTGGACCGAATGACCAAACATTTTTTGGCCATTTGTGAAGTCTGATTAAATACACCAGTGTAACACAGTGAGACAATTTTACCCCAGATTTTAATGATTTTTCTCAAAATAAAGTCAAAATTTGTAGGTGACATCGTCAATTATTATTTATGATGCATGTTGTGGGAATAAACATACAACTCTGAGGGTTTTATCACCCGTTTGTGAATAGCGCCAGGGCCCATTGAACTTTGAAAATATTGTTGTCACGCCAAAAATCACAGTTGACAAAAAATACTGCGTTATTATATTAAACTGTTGTAGTTACATGTAAAATACAAAAAATGCAAATCTGTGTTATAATATTTGTAAACTAAGAAATGCAGACACAAAATATGCTCAAGACAGAAAACTGCCCAAATTGTGAATTTTAATCAGATTCTTTGATCACAAATATCTATTATTTTGTCTAAATAATATGTGATTATTTTGTTATATATATTTTCACTATAGAATGCCCTTTTTACCACAAAATACAAACAGATAAAGCAATGTCCCCTGCTCAACTTTATGACACCATTTCACAGAAAGATTTCAGCTTCCCAAAGATGCCTTGACTAATGACATGCCTTTTTTAATTTAATAGACGTTTGCATATTAAAAATTCTTAACATACACTCATTATTTCAGATGCCAGTACCTCAAGGAAACATCAATTACAGACAAGGTCCAAGTTGCTGGGACCGTATAAAGCTTGGATTTTTCATGGGCGCCAGTATTGGCCTGGCTACAGGCGTGCTGTTTGGAGGGTTTCAAGCTCTCAGGTAACTTCTTGTCATATTAAAAGCTCTACTGCATGGATAAAGTTTAATTTCCATACTTGAACAGTGTAGAGTCTGTAGACCCATCTATAGTCAGATCAGGATCAGATTTTTGTAATTTCAAATGACTCATCAATATTCTTGAATATCATCTTAACCATGGAATTATCTGTTTTCCACGGGCAAACAGTGTAGATCCAGTTAAGCTGGCACACCCATGCTGTCTGCTTAGAATCTGCACTGTTCACTTTTAGAGATTCATGCGTTATTTCTGACCAAAATGCAATTGGTGTGAATCCTGATCAGATAACAAGGATTTCCTGGCAGATCTGGATCTAGACTTTTTGCTAAATTGCAAAGTTGTGACCGATGTAGAGCCAGATAAGTCCACACAAACTGAACAGGGCTGAAGGTTATAAAACTGAGATTGGAAACCAGTCTCAAATCTCAAGCATCTGATTGGCTGAAATGGCGACTGGTCGCCATTTCAGCCAATCAGATGCTTGAGATTTGAGACTGGTTTCCATGCTCAGTTTTATAACCTTGGGCACAGGTTCTGCTCTGTTCACTATTTAATTAATTCAGCACTCAAAGATTCATATATAATTATGTGTATGAAATTAAGTTGTGACATTTTGTTTAAAAACAGATCCTTTGTTTAACAGATCATTAGAATTTTTCTTTCCTCAAGGAATGTGGCAGTTCAGTAATTGTTGTATACCGGGTATTTATTGGTTAAAATAAAAATTGTTGACATTACTATTTTTTCTGGCAAACTGCCCATGCCCTATAACTCAGGGAAAGCAGCAAAAGTCACACTTCACTATTCTTGCTTATATATTTCAAAGCTAGGTTGCTTGATACTCAATCTGTGAAGTCGGATCTAAGAAAATGGTAGATAAGATGATTGCCCGCAAGTACTGTGTATTAGCTATAGTAGTTTTTCCCCGGTAACTATTTTTAGAAAGTCAAGGAAGGAAGCACGATTCATAATGCTATCAACAATGATCTAAAAATGTCATTTAAGTGGAAATGAATGAATACTAAATACTAAAATATACCAATCTTCATTAAAATACGTCTTATGCGGGTTGTCAACACTTTCCATGGTTTAACACTATGTTAACATTGATACAAAACACTTGCGATTTTGTAGGCGACAGTCTGATTGGTTCGTTAGGTTATTGATAAAAGCATGTTTTAGTGACTCATTGATAGATCCTGATAGCATAGCGGTTTTCAGCAGAGGATTTTTTGAGATTCCACATCTTACACGCATGTTTCAGGTTTGGAGCTCGAGGAAGGGAACTCATACGCACAGTCGGAACATCAAGTTTACAAGGTGCCGGAACATTTGGAACTTTTATGGCAATTGGATCTGGAATTCGATGCTAGCAATATATTGAAAACTGACAGCTTTTTTGACAATTATGTATTGTTTATTCTCTCACAAGAAAAAATGGTAGCAGTACTGGCTTTTGGTGTTCATTCCATTTAAATGGTAATAAAAATAAATGATGCATTGCTACTGTTTGTGAACAAGACAACAACAACAACAGAGAAATTATCAGCGGTGGAATAAGACAATTTTGAATATGCTATTTTTACGTTTGTGGTTATAAAAGAACAACATTGATATTGGAATGGTGCAGATAAAAATCATGTTAATTTTAGACATTTTTGCAAACACTGAATATTATTCAAAAGAAATGTATAAGTCAATGTTTGTGTGTCAGATGTTCATACAAAACATCATTGTGACATTCACCAGTGAATGAATAGTAAAAAAACCTACAAGTGTATAGAAATCATGCTGGTTCTAAAATAAAATGTTATTTATAATTTTGTTTTAGTATATAAAACATTTTTTCTGATCAAAGACCATTAAACAGACCATTTGAACAAGCAAACATGCAAATTTTGAAATTTCAAAATTAGAATATTAAAAAACATGATCCTCAACAAGTTCAATAGATTTTGATGACAAGGGGACATTTGACTCTTGAAAATTTTCAAAGGGGTCATAATCAGAGTGCTGTGTTGCATACAGTGCAGTTAACTACTTAAATAATTGCTTTAACCATTTACTCCGTTTAATATACACATTTTGATGTGTGAAAAGTGTAGATCCAAATCAGCCAGCACATCGTGTCATCTGATCTAGATCTAGATCTGCGCTGGTGGCATCTTGATCAGAAATAACCTTATGAAATTTAAAATTGAACTGTGTATATAATTAATTTTTATAGATAATTTTACTAGTTCAAAGAAAATTTTTCAAATCAAGTGCCTCACAACTACAATAAAAAGCCCTAAGTGCTTTTACATGTTAATCTTGGCAAAAATAATAATAATGAAATGACACTCTTTTATCAATCCGTTGAAACAAACGATCTAGAAGATTTACAGTTCTAGGGATGTTCTGTATGTAGGACAAATCATTGTCATAATTCCAAACCAATATCGGGGCGGAAGGTTTTAAAGCTGAGATTGGAAACAAGTCTTAAATCTCAAGGATCTGATTGGCTGAAATGGCGACTGGTTGCCATTTCAGCCAATCAGATGCTTGAGATTTTAGACTGGTTTCCATGCTCAGTTTTATAACCTTGGGCAAAGAAGCATTTTCATAGTTTTGAGAGTAAAATGCATTTATATATGTTAATAAATAAGTGATTTGATATTGGCCCTGTTATTTGTCCGAGGTCAGTCGTATTGGCCCGAGGCCGAAGGCCGAGGGCTAATACGACTGACCCGAGGACAAATAACAGGGCCAATATCAAATCAATTATTTATTGACAATTTTATTAAATAACCACAATTACTTACAAGTTATAACACTACTCTCGCTTCACTTTGTAATTAATTGAGCACTTTCATTAATTTAATTATTACGTCACGATGCAAATTCATACATCATTTGAGAGATATGTGACGTAATTTGACGAATGTTTACTATTTTTAAACTTTAAAACAGTGCCATTTGTTTATTTTGTTTTAAGTTTTTATTCAATGGACATGATGGTTATTTGCTGAACATTGAATGCTAGAAGTGATTCTCATGGTATGAGTCTGTAAATGCTATGATTTGAGAGTGTTTCATTCTTATACCTCTGCTGGAAGCTTCGTAAAACATCAAGCTTTATGCGAATTATAGAGAAAATGAATGGAAACTAAAAGTGTAAATGATTTTAAATCGGTTTATTTCACGGGTATGTACAATTTAATCTTATTTAATCAAGAAATAAGACGAAACCATGGATAACAACTATAAATATAACAGTACATTTTATCAGTTTGTTTGGAAATGCTACATTTTGTCATTTATATTGGTCATTACTTCTGTACAACAAAATGTCAAACTGTCTACTGTGATTCCTGTGTGCTCTCAATATATATCAGAAAACTTTCTCTTACCCGACATAATCTTAATGTTAAAAGCACCTCAAAAATTATTAGCGAGTTAAAACAAAATGGCTGCCAATTCCTAGAGTTTCTTGCTAAAATCTTTATCACTTTTTCGGCCCTGTCTTATTATCCAATCAAATTGCTTCAGATGCGGGCTTTATATCTATAACACTTCTCGGCCCGGGGCCGAGAAAGTGATATAGATATTGGCCCTGTTATTAAGCAGGCTGTCGTGTTATTGAACGTGGCAGATGCTTTTTTATAGGGCTAATAACGTATAGTTATTTAATAAAGACCTTTATTACATAGCTGACTTGCATCGTCATGGAGATTTTTGTTTATATAGAATAGTTTTAGAGGAATATAACCAAGAGTTATATCACTGTAGAACTATCCTGTATTACAGTTGTGTTTAACTTGAAAAAACGAACACAGTGATACCAAACTTTCAATATTGCTCGGGGCTTTTCATCAGAATTTTGGGAAGAGGCCCTGGCCTTTCAAATTGGGAAATTTATGTGCAATAATTGTTTATAAAATTTTGGAAAATCAAAATTTATTGAAAGATGAGTAATAGCTTATAAATTTGAATAGTAATAAGTATTTTTAACTTCAATTTATTTTTTTTAAAGCACTATATTTTTCAGACTTCAATTTTCAAACTCCACCAAGAGGAGTTTCAACCACTTTTAGACATCTTACATTGCAATTTGGGAATAGTCTCTGCCACTGTAGGGAAAAAAAACTACATTTTTGGATTGGGAAGCTCCTGAATAGCGGCCACATTTATATAAGGATGAAAAACCCTGTTGTTAAAACAAAAAATGACATAGGCCCCTCTGGAATTACGGTGACCAAATGGTGAATTTACTTTACTTACTTTTGTCAGCAAGTTGAAATAAACCATCTAAAGGATTTACAATGCCAGGGTAGTCTTGTCCGAACGATAAATGATGGATAGTGTGGGTAGTATTATACTGAAAAGACAACAACAACAATCGTGATGCACAATTACAAAATAGGCTCAAGTGACTTATGTGATAATAAGTGTGGACCCTGATCTGACCACGGGCATACATGTATATGTTAGAAAATTATTAAACAGTTTTCTTAAAGCATGGAGAAAGGTTCTCTAATTTAACCATTTTCTCCTTATATACACATGCCATCTGATCAAGAACTGCACTGGTCGCATTTTGGTCAGAAATAACCTAACGAATCATAATGTGAACAGAGCAGATCCTGATCAGACAGCACGGATGTGCCGGCTATTCTAGTTCTACACTATTTGCCCACGCAATAAAGGCCTGTCTAGGGAGGAAAGGGTTAATGAATAGTGTAGTCCTCAATCAAATTGAGTGAATGTAAAAAGCTTAACAGGCTCTACACTGGTCACAATATGCCATAAGTTACACACTTTTCTTTTTACATGGCTGAAAGTTTTCAGGATTATGCCTGAAATTTATATCACATTTCCCAATTGTATGGAAAACTATTTATAGAAAAATCTAGGACGTTGTGCTAGAATTTTTAAAGCACTAAAATTGTGGTATAATGTGTATTAATTGTAATCATATTATTTATTGAATGATGAAATAATACATTTACCTTTGCACCACCTAATGCCTGGAGATCATGAACTGAAATGAAAAAAGTTCTCGTTCAATTTTTAACCCTTAACACAATGAGATATGGCTGTTATCCAATGCATGAAAAGTGTAAATCCAGTTCAGCCTGCACATGTGTGCAATCTAATCAGGATCTACACTGCTGGCTTTTACATGTTTATGATTAATTCTAAGCAAACAGTGTAGATCAGATCAGATTGTGCAGGATCTAAATGGCTTTTATGATACTGTATCAGTGGAGTAAAGGATGAAGTTGCTGATGTGATCTCAAATGCAAAAGAGTTAAGATATGGGAATCCAGGTGCAAAACATTCTTACATACCCGATAAGTATTTCCTCATGATTTACCGGGGAAAGAAAATCTTTTCCCTAGGGAAAAGGTAACATTCGCCTTCGTCTTCAAGTATCTGACGTAATATATTCAAGTTAGTGACGTCATTTACAAAATAATGGTTCCTCCTCGGTGACAGATTTTTCCAACATTACCTCACACTCGTGCAAGATACTTAAATTAATCATGGGGCCAAATTTTGCAATTTTATGCCTGAAGTTTGTGTGTTTGAAGTTTACCCTGTTTTGAAAAAACAAACACAAACCTGCACATCAGCGGAATGTTAAATTATTCAAAGTTTAATTTACAAAAAAAAAGACATTAATATTTTATCAATCTCTTTAACCCTTTCCTTGATATATATATGCATTTTTACGCATGTGCGACCAATGTAGATCCAGATCAGCCGGCACATCCGTGCCGTCTGATCAGGATCTGCACTGGTCGCAGTTTGGTCAGAAATAACCTAATGAATCAAAAAGCGAACGGTTTAGATCCTGATCAGACAGCATGGATGTGCCGGCTGATCTGGATCTAAACTGTTCGCCCTAGCAATAAAGGTGTATCTTTACAAGAAAGGGTGAAGCTGGTACCAATAAGCAGATTGGTAGTTTTCTTCCGATGGTGAGTGTATTTTTTGTACTGTGTTAACCCTTTTCCTCCGTATACACGCCTTTATGGCATGGGTGAACAGTGTAGATCCAGATCAGCCAGCACATTCATGCCATCTGATCAGGATCTGCACTGTTCTCTTTTTGTTTTTTAGTTTACAAATGACCAAAAAGCGAAAAGTGCAGATCCTGATCACAGATGTGCCAGCTGATCTAGATCTACACAGGTTTCACACTCGTAAAAAAGCATATATATCAAGGAAAGGGTTAAGTTTAGCTATAAGTCCAAACTTATTTGCTATTTCATACATTTAAACTACACACAACACATAAAACCATATTTTGAATCAATTTACCATGAACATGATGCTGCTGAAAACTTTTTCCTGGTGCCATGTGGAAGTTACCTCCAACCTGAAAAATAAAAATTTCAAATAACGAACAAGATTTTACAGTATTTCTTAATCAATTATTTGTCACTCCACATATATATATATATATATATATATATATATATATATATATATATATATATATATATATATATATATATATATATATATATATAAGGGTGAGATAAGTAACCAACGAACAAACCTTCAGACATAAAGAAACAGATCTAAGCACCAGACACGGCGACATCGCCTAGCCAAGAGTGCTGTACATGGTTATAGACGTGCCATCCAAATTCTCAATAGAGAAATTTTCCGGCAACGCCTATAAACCATAACTATCCACAAATGACCCTCTGACTACCTAGACATTTACATACACTTATTTTTACACATACAGACAGTCATATGAGACAATTACATATACACATCTATTAGCATCGTACTTCCTCCTTTTTTATTTTTGGAGTTTTAATGCACACTAGTGCTATATATATGCATTTTTACACCTGTGCAACCAGTGTAGATCCTGATCAGTTGGGACATCTGTGCTGTCTGATCAGTATCTGCACTGGTCACTTTTTGATAGAAAAAACCTGATAAATCAAAGTCCAACAGTGTAGATCCTGATCAGATGGAAAAGTATCTACACTGTTTTCCCAAGCCATAAAGGTGTATTTTTCTATTTTTAGTAACAGTGACCTTGACACTGACCCCACCAGCCCCAAAATCGAACTTGGCCTGTATCTTATGACGATATACCTGTGTACCAAAAATTATTAAATTCTGTCAAGCCTTTCATGAGTTATCATCCGGAAACGAATAATCCGACAGACCGACTGACCGACAAGCTCACTCCTATATACCCCCTCAAACTTCATTTGTGGGGGTATAAATACTGTTCATGTTAAGATTTCTTAGATTATGTCTTTAGATCCAGATCAGACTCAATGAATTGTAGATCTGTACCCACAAGGAATGCTTGATAAAGCGTGGATTTAATCGCATCCAAAATGGTTATTGCTGTAATTTCACATAAAGTTAGACCCATTCGAAGGTAATGACACCATAGAATGTAAATTTAGCCAGTAACTGATCAGCTGTCACAACCATCTAGTAAATTAGATGCATGATGGCATCATGTCAAGTATGCTTTGGCATGACCTTTCAACCCCTAACTGTGACTGACCTCCGAGATGGGAACCTGACATATGGGTGCAACACTCCATCTCACTGAGGTCAACATTCATGCCAAATATAAACAAGATTGCTCAATGCATGTTAAAGTAATGGGCAGGACAAATCCGGACAGACATACACACAAACACAACCACATTCACTGACTAGACATCGTGAAAAATAAATTTAGCTCAGCACAAGTGAACTTGACAAAAAGTTATGCTGTACCTTGTTGACTTCGATATAACCATAGACATTGCATCCCTCGTTCTGCTGAGCTTTGATCTTTTCTGACCAGCCCTCTCGTTGACACTGTATGATGTTTTCTGTGTCTTTAAAGGCCCAGCCTTTCTTCCTGTACTGATCTTGTACATCTTGACAGGAATTACAACATCTGAAATTTTGGGAAAGTCAATGTAAACCCTTTTCTCCATAGATATGCCTTTTTATGCATGGGCAAACAGTGTAAATTCAGATCAGCCAGCACATCTGTGTCGTCTGATCAAGTTCTACTGTTGAATTTTAAATTTATTAGGATATTTCTGACCAAGAAGCGAATAATGCAGATCCAGATCAGATGGCACAGATGTCCATCAGGGTCATACATTATTATTTACATCTTTACATGTGCGATGAGTTGGCACTTCAGTGCCATATAATCTGGATCTATACCATTTGCTTCTTGATCAGAAATAAACTATTCAAACAAAAGCAAGGATTATAGATCCTGATCTGATGACAAATGTGCCAACTGATCTGGATCTACACTGATCCCTTTGGAATTTTGGTGATAGTGAAACTCGAGAGAGGTTAAATGTCATGTAGCTTTGACATGACATAATTATTGTAATTAACCCTTTCTCCATACACACGCCTTTGTGGCATTGGCAAAAAGTATAGATCCAGATTATATGGCACTGAAATGCCATCTGATCAGGATCTGCACTGTTTGCTTTTTGATTTATTTAGTTATTTCTGACCAAAAAGCAAACATGCAGATCCTGATCAGACATCACTAATGTTCCATCTGATCTGGATCTACAATCATGGTGGTATATGCGTAAAAAGGCTTATATATGGAGGAGAGGGTTAAATAAAGTTGAACTAACAAGAACTAAGGACCAATCAATACATACTTTTTGTCTTCAGTTTCAGCGCCGTAACAACTTTCACATCGGTTTGGATCTAACTGCTCTTTCACACCCTGCCAAAATAAAGGAGTAAACAAAACTATGAAAACACAAAATTCAATTCAGGATGAAATCTTAGTACATGTACCTAGTTCTATGCTTGTCCAATGTTTTTAGCTGGTCCTAAGCTCAACCTGATAGTCCTATGTTCAAACTATTAGCCATAAGCTCTGCCTACCGTGTCCTTGCTAATCCTTCTAGTCTGTACTGGATCACCACAGTTTGCCAATGGGATGAAAGCCATATCCTGTGGTGTAGCACAAAATTTTTATTCCCCTTAAATTTAACCCTTTCCTCCATAGACACACCATTATTGCATGGGCAAACAGTGTAGATCCAGATCAGCCAGGACATCTGTGCCATTTGATCAGGATCTGCACTGTTCGCTTTATGGTTTATTAGGTTATTTCTGACCAAAATACGACCAGTGCAGATCCTGATCTCGATTTACACTGGTCGCACATGCGTAAAATGCGTATATATGGAGGAAAAGGTAAAGTGCATCCACAGAAACAGGTGTAGAGACCTTTACTCTAACGCATGTGCAACCAGTGGATATCCACATCAGCTGGCATGTCACTGTTGTCCGATCTACAGCTGCACTTGCTGCATCTTGATCAGATATAACCTAATGAATCTATATTGAACATTGTAGATCCTGATCAGACAGCACATCCATGCTGTCGGATCCTGATCAACACTGTTTGCCCATGTAATAAAGGTGTATCTTTAAAGGGATAGCATAAAATCACAAAAAAACATCAGATAGAAGCAATATACAGAAGATATTTTTCCTTAAGTAAAAACTTACCTCAATTATTTCTGCAGATTTATCCCCCAGATCTGGAAATAATGAAAGAATATTTATTGTCTATTTTTTAAAGTTCTGAGAAAAAACTCTTGAAATAAAAATATGTTATAATAATCCTTTCCTCCATGTTTATGTCCTTATGGCATGGACGAACCATGTAAATCCAAATCAGCACGCACATCTGTGCCATCTGATCAGGATCTCCACTGTTCACTTTTTGATTTATTAGGTTATTCCTGGACAAAAAGCGAACAGTGCAGATCCTGATCAGATGGTACGGATGTGCCAGCTGATCTGAATCTACACTGGTCGCATACTCATTAAAATTTAAATATATGGAGTAAAGGGTTATATTACAAATATGGGCAGCAATATATCCCTACAAAACAACACAAGTTGAAACAAATGAATATGCAGTAGAATTCATTTTATCATTTCGTTAACCCTTTCCTGTACAGACACACCTTTATTGCTAGGGCGAACAGTTTAGATCCAGATCAGCCGGCACATCCGTGCCGTCTGATCAGGATCTGCACTGTTCGCTTTTTGATTCATTAGGTTATTTCTGACCAAAATGCAACCAGTGAAGATCCTGATCAGACGGCACGGATGTGCCAGCTGATCTGGATCTACACTGGTCGCACACGCGTAAAAATGCGTATATATCCAGGAAAGGGTTAATAACTATTTTCAGCAGTAAGCTGATGAGATGCGCTATGATAAAAGATATATTGTTAAATTAACCTTTATATGATTTGTTGTTTGTACAATCTTGTAGTTTATCCTGTCATTCTTTTCAATTAATACAGTTTAAAACAATTATAATTTAATGAAATAAACTGGCTCCTTTCCTATTTTAAAATTTAGTATTGTTCTTCGCTGCTGCTGATTCTGCTGCTGCAGCTGTGAATGATTGATTTCAATATCAGTAGTGTTTACAATAACATGCTTGAGTACTTCAAAGCAGCTCGTGATGCACGAATCACTTCTCCCTAAATTTTAAGTTCAGGCAGAGCCCTGCAGTTTAGCAACCATTCATTACCCAGTCACAGAAAGTCTTTGTTTAAACAAGTTAAGAGCGACATTAATTTAACCAATTGATTCTACACTAACACTGCAAAACTTAAGCATCCTGATAACATAACCCCATTGCTGTGATAGTACCTTGTTTTTCTGGTTCATCGGCTACACGTTCCCCAGTTAGAGTAAGTCTTTGTTTAAACAAATTATGATCTACATCAATTTGATTCTCGCCCGAAACATCCATAGCATCAATACTCAAAACTGAAACAAACAATCATGCACCATTAAAAAACATACAAATTAATTCTAAACTCAATGGATATACCCTATAGATCACATGTGTTACCAGTCAGATCTGGATCTATAATGATTGCTTTTTGATTCATTTGGCTATATCTCACCAAGAAGTAAATGTCACAGGGTGAGAAAGAATGTGCAGCCAGACCGGGACTCGAACCCGGGACCCCTCGCTTACAGGGCGAGTGCTCTTCCGACCGAACTATCCAGGCCGCTTATACATCTTCTCCCCAGATAGTAACTAGATTCGTACTGCGACATTTTCCCCCCACAACTTACGTGTATTTAATTTGCTATTACAGGCTGGTGGCCGAACCTGCTAGCTATCAGTGTAGATCCGGATCAGACATTTGCAGATGTGATAAAAGTGATATCTCTTGAGTAAAGGGATTCTATAAATATTAGACATGTTAGATGGATATTTCTGTTTATTTTATAGCTTTCAGTATGCAATCTAAGTTGTTATTTTAACTGTTCAACTGGAAATTAATGTACTATTCAGGTACCGTTCTTGGTTTTTGACAGGGTATGTGAGGATTATATTGTCAGTCTGGGTTTCATATTACCAGAGAGGTAGGTGAGGGATAATATCAAACCCAGACTGGCAATAAATCCTCACATAAGACATAAAGGTTTTATTAAAGCCTTTTTCTAGGAAAAGACGTGGAATAATTGGTTTTGTATTCATTTCATTGTCAATCTACCAGGGGTTCCACTAGCTGCTGAATCTGAAGGATCATTTCACCAATTTTAGGGATTCAGCCAATTAATAGCAAAAATACCCTTACTTTCAAGGAAAACATTACCCTTCAGCTAAAATTATAGGGGTCAAAATGGATCATCATCTAGGACAAATTGAACCCCTGATCTACGCTACTGAAAGAATTACACAAACTTACAGGCACAAGGCATGTTATGAAATGTAACATTGAGGTTGATCTTCATCTTGATATTCCCTCTTGAGATGTCAACAAACAGTTCTGGCTGTACTTCTTTGGTGAGGTAATAGTTCAACTCGGACACAAACAGTATAAACATTAATATTCCGCTGAGAATAGTAACTGAAAGCAGAAATATGAAATTATTGGATTGGGAAGTGGCCTTACATAGGCCTCTGTTATATACCTGTAGGATACCTGTAGGATGCTGTAGAGTTCATTGGAAAGGTCATAGACCTTATGAAACCCCTCCTTCTTTGGCTAATGATTTCAAACAAAAGCTTCCCTCTTCAGTCTTCTTAACAAGTTAGTGGTGATTGGTATATAAACTTTGAAGAATTAAAGCTCTAAGCTATATATGTTTTAGTCATTCCACTCATACATGTCATGTTGAAAATGCTGATCAAATAGCTTCTTGAATACATTCACATTTTTAGCTAATACTACATGCTGAGGCAGTGAGTTCCAAAAATTAACTACACTATATAAGGACGAAAAATCCTGTGAATCAATTTGCAAGAAAAATATCCCACTTTCCTGTATTTCTATGTCTTCCTTTATTCCCATCCCATTTTAAGGTATAAACTCAGGGGGGTTTGATAGGGTTGATGTTGACAATAAAAAAATGAATATTTAAGCTTTTATTTTGCAATTGAGTGTTCAAATTCATTTTTGCAAACACTTTTCTTTTGATAATCATGTTATTTTTTTTATTTCTTATCATTATATGCTTAAATTGATTTCAGAAAGGTAGGGGGTGATCAACAAAAATAGGGACTTCTTCCTAGCAGTCTAATTCAATGTAATATCAGTGAAAATTAAACAAGACTGTAGATTATGCTACTTGGAAAATTTGAATGGAAAATCATCTGGAAGAGGAATTTCAGTTTATGACATCAATAATGTAGTTAAAAATAATGCGATACATTAATTCATCCGAAAGGTGTCTGTATCCGAAATTCAATACACTATGAAGGTTGTCATTTACCTGTAGCCCCGCCAAAGGTTTTAATTCTAAAGTCTTCCAACGTCTTTGGATAGGCGTCAAACTGACGTAACCGCTCAAATAATGTCTTTGTCTCCATGCTTTCAAAAGAAATCTTCAAGAAACAATCTTTATTTTCCGGACGTGTAAATCTGAGTCGCCGGACGCTTGATAATGTTTGTTTAAAGCGTTTAGAAGATTGATTATATTTGCGCACAAACTGATATATCATTGTCATCACATATAACAAACGGAGTGCTTGCTTCTCATGCTTGAAAGGTAATGATGGGTGGTTAGTAAACGGTCAATATAAACTACTTACTTTAAGAATCGCTTACCAAAACAAACTAAACACTTAATAAAGCAAATTATATTAATATCATTTATTTCAGACTATCCGCTGAATTACTGTCATTTTACATGGCAAAACTATATGTTAAAAATTTAATATACATATATCCATTAATAAATAGGAATAAATAATGATGATGAACACTGCCTCTACCTCCAGACCACCACCTCACAATCACAACCACCTGGGTCTTCATGCGTTTGACATTTCTTCATATTTTTAAATGACAGATTTACTGAGTGTGTTAACAGACCTCCAGTGCCCTATTCGGATTATGACTGACCTGTGTGACCTTGACCTTTGAGTAACCGACCTGGGTCTTGTGCACGACAAGTCAACTTCATGAGTTTGAAATTTCTGCCAAGTTATTTTAAATTCAATGCAGGAATGATGGAGTTACAGAGCGGACAAGAATATCAGACTGACAGACAGAAGGATGGATAGAGAGACGGACAGACAGTTTGATTACTATATGCCTGCCTTTGGGGGCATAAAAAAGACTTAAAACAAATTTTACAGTAAATTAACAGAAAGTGTTTGTTGTTTTTTTTTAATTATTTTATTCAAGATTCACCTCAGCATATATCATATACACGTACATCACATATAACACGTATAAAGCATCAAAATTATACAAAGCATACATCAAATAATAACGAAAACTCTCCTCACAATGTTGTTCATGAGCTTTGATTTGCAGTCTACATTCACTATCGAGGACAGTTAAATGAAAAGTTTTAACCCACTTAAATAAAATTCCGGGACCCCAGCAATTCAGGGGAAGTGCACAATGAGGTAAAAAAATATGGCACATTTTGACAAAACTATTTAATGCCAGAAATGGCTCAAGATTTAAAACTGTGTACTAAGCAAATAAAAATTTTAATGTTGACATTTTATTTTGCTTAGAGATATCAATATCAATTGATATCAGAAAATGGGATCAGGCTTAGAATACTGGATTATTTTGGTTCCCGTTGGGATATCACATAAAATAATGCTTTAAATACCAGTGTCACTATGGTAAATTAAATATATATAGTAAAAATTATCACAAAATTAACTTTCTCGAGCAAATATTGGTAATCAAAAGTACCATACATGTTTGCTGCCATAAAGGAATATCCTTAATAATGCAAATTCTGAAGCAATGATACAAACAGCAGTTTTTCTACTACATGTATATGCCTTTCCAATAGTTCAATTAATTTTATAGTTACCTCCCTTACCAAGTCCTAAGTAAAACAGTTACCTCTTGCCAAGTCCTAAGACTATAAAAAAATGTCCTTGCCTATCAATAACAAAATTGTATCAAAAATGGCTATTGCACAGTTTCAAAGTGTAACTGAGAAAACTCGATATTTAATTGGAAAACATAAAATAAGCTTAATTTTTTTGTGTATTCTACATGCTCTATGTGAATTTTAAACCCTTTCCTCCATAGATACACCTTTATGGCTTGGGACAACAGTGTTAATCCAGGTCAGCGGCACATCTGTGCCCTCTTATCACGATCTACACTGTTAGCCTTTTGATTTATTAGGTTATTTCTGATAAAAAAGCAGCCAGTGCAGATCCTGATCAGACAGCTCAGATGCGCTAGATGACCTGGATCAACATTCGTTGCATATATGCCTAAAAATGTGTATATATATGGAGTAAATGGTTAAAGTTTTGTTTTGACATTTATACTTCGAGGTTCTATAAAACAGCTAGGTGACTGCATTCATAAGCAATATAAATAGTACATACTATTCTAAATATATACAGAATGAAACAAAATTGTGTATTAAATTAATGCTAAAGAAAACATCAAGTAAAAACATATACAATACAGTATAATAGTTTGGCAGCTAAATAATACATTGCCGGAACTGCTTCAATACTGTGGTATCATTATATTAGGTTTAAAGTTTTGCGTATTTTGTGCTAGGGTAAATTCACAAATTTAAATACCAGCAAAAAATTCACCATGCAAAAAAAACTTTTTTTTTAATAGAGGAAAAAAAACAACAAACAACTTCACGAATTTATGCATGTGTGATTATTATATATTTTGTATCTTTAGCCTAAAATTCGTTCACGCCAAATTAAATGATACCACAATATAAGATCTGAACATTGGAATGGCATCCATAAATGTGAAACACTATAAAATAATTGACTAAGTAAACTTTATTGCAACTAACCCTTATAAGAAAAAATATAACTTAACCCTTTCCTCCATAGATACACCTTTATTGCGTGGGCAAACAGTTTAGATCCAGATCAGCCGGCACATCTGTGCCATCTGATCAGGATCTAAACTCTTCGCTTTTTTATTCATTAGGTTTTTTTTACCAAAATGCAACGAGTGCAGATCCAGATCAGATGGCACGGATGTGCCGGCTAATCTGGATCTACACTGGTTGCACAAGCGTAAAAATGTGTATATATGGAGGAAAGGGTTAACAACAGATACACTTGACTCTCGTTTGTAATATTATTGTATAGATTAACCTTTAACTCAACATATACAGGTTTCATCGCATGTTCGACCACTGCAGATCCAGATCAGCTTGGACATCTGTGCCATCTGATCTGGATATACACTGGAAACTCTTTGATCAGAAATAACCCAATAAATATAAAAGCGAACAGTGAAGATTCTGATCAGACTGCAAAGATGCACAGGCTGATCTAGATCTACACTATTTGCCCATGGAACAACAGCCTTATCCCATGGAGTAAAGAGTTAACCCATTCCTGTACAGATACACCTTTATTGCAAGGGCGAACAGTTTAGATCCAGATCATCAGGCACATCCGTGCTGTCTGATCAGGATCTAAACTGTTCACTTTTTGATTCATTAGGTTATTTCTGACCAAAATGCGACCAGTGCAG